>JABASI010000399.1:0-40363 GCA_019776505.1 Tomocerus nigrus | reverse complement strand
TACGTAAATACGTATCATTGTTAAATAGAAAAATAGTAAATGAATGGAAGCTCCACTTTGAAGTTGGGAATTTTTCCGGTTGATTGAGTTGTCTTTATTCAAGATTTTGTACCTTCATTACTACTTGGCGTTTCATGCTTGGGTAATGTATAGTATGGAGAACAGTATGCGATTACTTAACAATAACAGTATTATCTACTTTAGGCCGAACTGCTTAAACTTAAAACTTAATGCGCTACAATTACTTACACTAAGGTTTTGTTGCGATTAACCTCGATACACGTTTCTATAATGTTGTTTCCCAAATAAAAATCAGTTGACACAATCATACATTTAGTGTACCACTGGGGTCTATGAAACCAGTAGGTCAAGGGAACGTTGACCAATTGGGCAAACCCTCTGAGTCCAAATCTCGGTTTTGAAATGTAATCGATTGGCCGGGGGGTCATTTCAGCCATCGCAGACCAAAACAAGCCTTGGTTTCCATACTTATCCATTGCGGATTCCAGATATCTCTCCAAATCACTGGATTTCCGCTTGTCTCCCCAAGCCTGAAAGATTAAATGTTTATTTTAGTTACTAAATAGCACTGAACGACGAACACATGTTCGTTTAGACAGCAAGTAAATATATTTTTGATAAAGAACAGCACTTACATGTGTTAAGTACGGCCACAGATAGTCATGACTCTGTGACATTAGTTTATTTGCATAAGTGAGTATTACAGTCCTATTAGCTCTCCAGAGTACATTTGGCGTGGGTGTAGTGTCGTTGACTAAACTTTTGGGGACTAGTAGATCTCCGATCTCATTGAGAACAAAGCGATAAAGTTCTTGATGGACTGACGGCGAAGAAAACCCGATAGGAAATCCATGAAAATCAAGAAAAATTATCTCCTTTGTCTCAGTGACAAATCTTCTAACGTCTGATATGAGCGTTATCAACGGTGTCACTTTGTATTTATGATGGTTCACCCAAAACTTTTCATCTAAATCAGGATAGTACGCCACCCGAACATCGAGGTAGCGTATTCCATGGACAAGCTGCTCGTATACAGAGTCTTCTTGACTGAAAACAAATTAAAAAAGATTATTTTGCAATAGTCAATCTTATTACTGATAAGATGTATATTTTGTTTAAAAATCTCACCATATATAATATCTAACATAAATGTTTTCACAACGAGACGCATCATACTCCATCCACGCTCCAGCATCTATTTTCAAAACAGAAATTAAATAAATCTTAACATTTGTATGTAGTTTCGTAAAGTTAATAGTGGAGTTAAAGTAGACCGTTCATAACTCCCTCCGCCATTTGGAATTTAATTAATAATAATTAACACTAGACTAACCATGCGTTCCTGGAATCATCAAAGAATGTAGTGGGATATCGCCAATAATATCTTTCAGTTCGTTCATCCATACAGGAAAAATTCGTAAAGAGTTGCTCTTGAGTACTTTCCATGCTGTCCCATTTTCATTACGTATGTACGCAATCCAGAATCCCATTTGTCTATTTCCTTTTGGGGACAGTGCTCGTTTTTCATAGCGAACAGATGAGCGATAATAACCTTGATGTCCAGATGAGACTTCAACTACTTCTCTTGCCAAGTCTGGTAGGTTACTAGATCTATTTTCCCTAGAATATTCTTCAATATCAAAATCGAATAAGCAAACAAAATCTCCAGGGCGGTATTCAAAATTATTCCAGTTGAGCTCTAATCTTCTATCTATATTTTTGGCATGTTTTCCGAATTTGGCAGTTCCAGCTACGGAGGAAACAGTCAGGAACACTTCAGGATCTTTAAATAATACTGTAAAATACACAAAACGGTTACTACCATTGAAAATAAATCGAGGATCGCTGTAACATTTATAGCAGCAAATTTAAAAAATTTAACGATAGTAATTAAATCTTCATCAAAATTCGGGGAAATACATTTAAAAAATCCTTAATTGGACATAATTAAAATCCTTGTAATTTACCTGTGGTATTCATAGCCATCTTACTAGAACTAGAACTGTTGATTTTGATTGATTCGTTTTTAAGTACTGAATATGAACGAGCTACAATTCAAAGATCCAGTGTCCAGTTCAGTCCTAGTTCAGATGTCCAGAGCAGGTACTTTTCAACGTTAAAACGTCATGTCTACTTGTAATTTTGAGTCTTGTTGTTTACTAACCTAGTCTAAAACGAAACGACAGCTGATTTAGCTAAAGATTATAAATATCACTAACCAAAAGGAATTATATGCGAAGATCACGGAAAATTTTGAAAAGTCAGAATTTTATGTTGTACTGCTGATAATTTTGTTTTAAGACATTTTCTCCTGCCTGCTGAGGGAATTAAAATGAAAACTTGCTAATTTGGAAAGAAAGTTGGTGGCAAGAGTAAGAAGGTCTTGGTGTTGGTGCCAGTCAGTCAAGTCATGTCTAACTAAAGTTGATCTTGATTTGTGTAACTGTGACTTGACAAGAGGACCAACACTAACACAAAACACAACAAGACAGGGAGAAAGTTGTACTGTGTCAAAAACTGCCGCACTTAAGATTTTCTATGCTCTCGTTTCCCTATATAAAATACATAGGGCTAGCAAATGCAAAGCAATCTCCTATGAATCCAACGTAATTTTGGGATGCGACGATTCACCTATAGATCTTCACAGATCTTCTCTCTATAGAAAGGAGAAGTCCCTTCTGTATTTACCTTGCAAAAAGTTTACGTACTCCTTTCGCATTCTCCTCTTCTCATAATGCATTTACACTATTTCCTATAGAGTAGTAAATCTTTACATCTCTCTTTCTTATGTTCATGTTCGTCATAAAGGGCAGAAGCAAACTGACTTTTAGCTGTATACTCCTCAATCCTCATATAAAACACCTAGAAGCTCAAATGTAAGTGTATGTGTAGGATACAAATTCCTTTTACTGCTCTGTAAATTTGGCATTCTACACAAATCTACTCCTTTTCTTGTATTTATATCTACTGCTTCGACAACAGTACTACGCCCTAATGATACCAATGAAAATAACAATTCTCCACATTTAGATATAGCGATAAGATTTAAGATTATGGGCACAGAATGCCAAGTAATGTTATTTTCTATAGTATACTGGATTTATAGTCCATAAACCAAAGGAATTCCTAGCAATTAAGGCCATGTACAAAACTGTTGCTGATCTGTTGTAGAAATAATAATTCCCAAGTATTGTTAATTGAGGATGATTAAGGTATCAATCTGATGTAATTTTGTGCGCCTGGAAAATCAGTATAGTCGTTAAAAAACAAGTAAGAATATGATGCTGACCTAAAAGTCTCGTGCCTAGTGCCTAGGGGCAAGAATCAAACACAATTCTATTTTACTATAAAAAATCATGCTAATTAATTGAATCTTCAGACCCTGATGAAATGAGTCCATTTCAATAATTAGAATTGAAGCGTTTGAAAGTATCTGATGGAAAATTCCCACACTATGTAGTACATAGGTACACAATTACACAATGCTCTAGAAATAATTACCTTTACTATTACTGTTCTACTATGTACAGCGGGTATTGAATGGGTGTTATACTTAGACCAACATCACCACAAACCACAAAGGTATCATGGGATAATATCTGCTATTTATGTACTACTTCTAAGTTATATAGTAAAGCACGCGCAGGTAATGATAGAGAAAAGGAAAATAAACTATACTATACAGTAGATAATAATATAGTAAAGTTCATTCTAAAATATTATGGGTAAATAAACTGTATTGTGTAGTATTCTCTCTTCTCTCTCTGTAAAGCAATTCAAATTCTCTGTGTAGCCACAATGCAAATAACAAATGTGTAAACACTTTCTTGTGATCTTTACTAAGCAAAGTTTTCTCATCATTATACTGCTAGCATCAAAGAGAAACACGAGTGTGCACTTTACTCCAGGGATTTGCCTAAGCACACACTAATAAATATATATACATGCATCCAATCGAATCGACCATTAAGCAATAAATCGAAACCGACTGTATCTTTATTGTCGACATTCAATACTCAGATTGCGGTTTACAAAGAAGATGGGCAATCTACTTCTCTCTGTGTGCTAAAAGGTCATAGGTAGCAAAGTCCATTGTATCCAGTAACCGCATGACAAGTAATTACGTTTGGGTATTATCATTACAGGTATTTCTGGCATGTAAAATCTGTAAACGTATCAGGTAATGGTATAATTATAGTATAATACGAGTATTAGCCTTATATTTAGTCATCCATAGTAATAACCATTATAAGTTGTAGGTTTAATTTGTTAGGATCTGCATGTGAAGTTTGTCATGGAGTAGGACACGTAGAATACTTAGTTTTATACGCATGTACTTAAGCCTCATAAAGTCATATTACCGAACATTTTAGCTCGACTGCAGGAATTAGGCCACAAATTCTCTTATGAATATTCGATCGCATTTTACCCACCACACACGGATGAGATGAGGCTGCTTTATTTTGGAATCGAATGAAACTACTACGGCTATTGTATTCGTATGTATATGCGAAATTTTATATTCTATGCAGTATGTATGTAGTACACATTAGGTATTGTATTATGTTTCCATTATTACTACCAGTCTGTGTTATATAAGAGTAGGAATGAGTACAGACATTGAATACATACATTCCCATTCATTGATTGTAATTGTTCCATATGAGCCTGATAGTCTTACATTCTTATATTATGCCTGAATGAATGATTTCATCCTAAAACTAACCCACGCAAATGCAGATGGGACTCAACTTATATATTTTTTGCATTGTAATTTGTAAGAAATTATATTCCAATTTTAAACAAAATTACGCGTACATCAAAATTGATGACTTAGCAAACTTATATTATTTTTCTGTAAAAATATTTTTAGTTTTTTCGTTTTAATACACAAGTAAAATTATTTTCTACTATTTAACCACGTACTGTAATATCAAGCAAGAAATAATGCTAAAGTTAACACTTTAAATATTATTGAATTTGTATGAGACTTACTTAATATATAATCTTATGTAGCTATCTCAAGACATTGAATTACCCACGGCAAACTCGGCTTCATGGGCAAATAGCCCACGGGAAGCGTCATTCTAAAATAAAATAATAATTAAATATAGGTAGAAGTATTACAGCTTTTAATAAGTGTTTAAAACAGTACGGTTTGACAAACAACTTCCCTCATGCTCATAATCGACTTATTTAACATACAAAACCGAACTCAATTCAATTCATACTAAACCCCATGCCAGAATAAATATTTAGTTTCATGTCAAAGCTCAACTGCTTCTGGGATGCTGCGAAATAGTTGAAAAACTCCAATATGATATGCAGCAAATTGTTACATAGAGCATGAGAGACAGACAGACGGAATATTCTGACTTGCGAATACGAATCGTATCGTCTCATGTGGGAGTGTAACTATGTATAAACATGCGAACCTTGCTGGAACCTTGGGTAGGCCGGAGAAGACCTAGACGTCATTTCATTATACACACATTGACTATATGCAAGCAAACATTTTCAATGGGGAATAAAAAATCTTGGAATTTGACGGATTGCATAAAAATAATTCTGTGTACGTGACGATAATGAAAAGGGAAAAATTAGTGTTCTAGGAGATCATGAATATCCTTAGCTGTACATTTACGATATATCGACATAATTTCCAGCCTGTGATGATGTACGCAATCCATAGTGGTGAATAAACGAAGTAAATAGGTACTATCCTTTTCTATAGATATGTCACAAGGGCATTCTATAACGCATGAGTCTGGTAGTAATTGTAGCAGGTAGGTTCAATTAAATGGAAAATGTAAGTTAAATAAATGTTGGAATTGATTTGTAATTCTATTTCAGTAGGATGTAAAAACTTGGCAAAAATACAGTGCGCAAATACATGTGGGAGAATAAAGATTTTATGTAGGTATTTTTGGTTATCAATGGTTCATATATTTTGTAACAAGAGTTCAATATCAGATTAATTAGCCACCCTAATGGAGAGTTTTGAGGACCCTTTGTCAAATATACCTGCACCCGTAGCTCAAAAATGGGATACATGTGATACACAGAAAAATGACAACGACACATTATGTGGGTTGGGACCTTTTAAACCGAAATGGATTCAACGATTCGCAACAAAGACGTATTTCATAGCCATATTTTCATTAATTGCGATAATTAATGGAATGGCATGGTCTTATTTTTCGGCAGTACTTACAACATTGGAAAAAAGACTCAGAATCAGTTCTAAAACATCAGGTAATTCAATACATCGGTACACCTACTTAATTATTTGTGGTGTATGTCAGATAGATTTATAGATTTATAGATAGTTTGAAAACTTAAATACATAATTTTTTCATGATTCCTAATGTACAGATTGTCAATGACGTTTATTTACTTTAGGTATTGTAATGACTGGGAATGAAATAAGTCAGATTTTATTTGCGATAATTTTATCTTACTACGGTGGCAATGGTCATAAACCTAGATGGATATCTGTTGGAGTGGGCTTATCGGCTTTGTCATGTTTCCTTCTGGCATCTCCTCACTTTTTCTATGGCCCTGGAGATGAAGCTTTGAGTCTAACTGAAGAATATTACTATTCATTCCATGAATTTCACAATAACTCTCATTTTCTGCATGAAAGTACTCCCGGAGTTAGCAATTTCACTGCGATAAATACACTTCACAACAATGGTAGATGCCAATATGTTTATTCCTTGAAAAGCAAATACTATTAATATTATTCTGTAGATAAGAAGTCCAACTACAATTACGATTTACACATGCAGATTTTGTAAAATGAAAATCTTTGCTTGATATCAAATTCGTGACCATGAGGTAATTAACTAACTCTGTTAATTTTTAAGGAATAGACGATTTATCCAAGAAAATACAACGATGTGATCCTGATTCCGAATGGTCCGAAAAGAATTTGGATTGTGGAGCGGGTGAAAAGTCACTTTTACCTCTGATATTGATTTTTATGTCTCAATTTGTTTCGGGTATTGGGGGAGTGCTTATTGCAACACTTGGTGGTCCATTTATAGATGACAACGTTGAACAAGTTGAAATGCCTTTAATTTTGGGTACGTACGAACATGAATCTTAAAAATATATGCAAACTTTGACCATTAACTTAAAGTTAGAATTATTATTTTATACATGCAGGGATTACATTGTCTCTTCGCTTAGTCGGTCCATTACTCGGTTTCGCCCTTGCATATTTTTGCTTGAAAACATACATAAGCCCTACCTTAAGCCCATATATAGGTCCTACAGATCCAAGATGGATGGGAGCTTGGTGGGCCGGTAATAAATACTTTATAAAAAGACCTTGGTACTATTGTCATAAAAGTTTCCATTCATTTTGCCACAATTTGTAATGGTTTACATCAATATTCTATACTATTGTTCCTGGCTTGCTCTTGCTCAGTTAACCCAAGAAATACAAATCGTAGCTACTGGGATTAATAATCCAGTTTTGTAATAAAAATTTATTTTTTAGGCTGGGTCTTCCTAGGAATTGTGATGGCTATTACTTCTTTTATTATATCTCTATTCCCTAGAGAGCTTCGAAGAAAGCCAGATCAGAAGAATTCATATGGTTTACAAGAACCACATGGCTCAAATGCGAAAGAAAAAGAAGAGCCAGTAGTCAGTAAAAGTATATCAGGTAACTTCTTGCTCAACTTATTTCGATATCTACGCTTTTCACAAACTCATGCACATTCAGAATTAGTAAACGTAATCTAGACTTATTCGGAAGAATCAAATCTTTGTCGAAGAATAAAATCAATATGTACAATAACCTAGCAGTTGTTTGCTATTTATTCGGAATTATGGGATTTGCCACGTATGTCCACAAATATATTCAAACGATTTTCAAAGTTACTCCCTCAGCGGCGTCAGCAATTCCTGGTACAATTCTTCTTTAATTCAGTTTACAAATGAAGTGTGCAGATTACCACTTGGTAAATTTGCTCTTAAATGTATTAATATTTCTCCCATCTTGACGTGAAATGTTGATGGTCTTAGCGATAACAATAGGGGGTCAAGCGATCGGTTTCGTTCTTAGTGGTCTCCTAATTTCCAAGTACAAACCTTCGACGAGAAAATTGGCAGGACTGAATGTCACTAGTGAGCTAATATTTCTCATGACCTTAGTCGCTTTCACTCAATTCAAATGCCAGCAAGGGAACATTGTTTTTGGAACAGAAAATCCAATTGACAAAACGTGGAATCTTACGGAGAGCTGCAACGCTGAATGCAATTGCGAAGCAGGACAAATGGTGCCAGTCTGCTTCAAAGAAGAGAAAAGAATTTACTATTCAGCCTGTCACGCCGGATGTACTGTCGTTGAGAATACTACAATATCTAATTGTTCCTGCCTTCCTTCCTTAGAAAATTCCATGGAATTGGGAACTTGCACGGATAATTGCTTCCCGCAATTTATGGCCTTTTTACTAATCGGTGCTTCTGTTCAGATTGTTGGAAGTTTCGGGCGTATTGGAAGTATACTAATTACCTTCAGGTTATTGTTATTGTTACTTAGCATAAAATTATGTCATGAACTTACATTCCAGTTCGTTTCTATCCAAATCTCCTAATTTTCTCAATTCACTTCAATGTAAATAAGTCTTCTCATTATCTCAACCCAATTCAATCCAAATCCACTCATTTTAACAACAATATTGAATCCAAAACCATTCATTTTCTCAATTCACTTCAATCCAAAGTTCCTCTTGACTCCATTTAGATATGTGTATGAGGCATTGTACGATTGTACTATTCGGGCACTTGATTGAAACGAAAATATGAAGAAAATCCAATTTTGGAAGCAAATAAGGAAAATGAGATTTGGATGCATGGTGAATTGAGAAAATGAGACTTGGATTGAATTGAACCGAGAAAATGAGATGTGGACTGAAGTGAAGTGGGATAATGAGGAGATTTAGATGGAAGTGAATTGGCATGTAAGGTGACGATGCGATGTACAGAAAACGGCCGTGAATTGTTCCTGTCATGATGAAAGCAGCATTTCATGTAGCCTTTCATTATCAATTTTATATTATTGTTGCTGTCTTTCTCATTGCGTAGATGTGTCCCTCCTAAACAGAAGCCTCTAGCGCTTGGAATCACTGTTTTTTTGACAAATCTTTTTGGCAACCTACCAAGTCCTATTGTATTTGGAGCAATAATTGGTACAGACAAAAGTTACAAATGTAGCAGATGCACATTGTCATCCTCATAATGATGTTTACTTTTATTGTAGATTCTATTTGCATGGTATGGGGCACAAAATGTGGGGCAAAAGGAAATTGTTTGATGTATGACGGCGACAAATTAGTTTACGTCTTTAACTTAACAGCTGCAGGTACACACATACAACTTCTTAATAATATTTTTAACTTCACAAAATTATGTTGGAATGAAAAAAGTTCCTAATAAGAAAATTCAGATCAGCATTATGTATAAAATATTTTTTGCGTAGCTTTTGTCTTTCTCGGATTGGTATTTAACACGATGGTATTCTACCATGTAAAAGATCTGGATTTGTACGATGAAACTAAAAATCATCACGTCGAATACAAGAGGAAGAAGAAACCCGTAGCCGAAATTGAACCCGAGCTATAATCATTGAGATTGGAAACAATAAGTAGTACCTTTTGATTGTGTTAACCTGCTATATTTTAGATGGAAAATAATAATATATGGTTTCCAGTTTTTAATGCACGATTGCATTGTGGTGAAGTGATTATGCAGCAACAGCAAGAATTTCTCAGTTGAAGATCTTTTTCGATCTATAGGAGATTTATGGCAATAATTAATAACGATTTTGTAACAACTTGGCATTTGCAGTATTTTATTTTTGCGATCAACAAAACGGTAAACATAAAGTAGGAGGTAAAAGCCTTGATGCAATATCCATACATTTCCTTTTAATAAGTTGTAAACCAGCAACATGAGAAAGGTGTATGTACAATGTAGCATTAAAATGATCCTGCAATTTGATGTACATTTAAAGACC
Organism: Tomocerus nigrus; assembly: GCA_019776505.1. Taxonomy (NCBI): domain Eukaryota; kingdom Metazoa; phylum Arthropoda; class Collembola; order Entomobryomorpha; family Tomoceridae; genus Tomocerus; species Tomocerus nigrus. The sequence continues at coordinate 30,312 of JABASI010000399.1, read as the reverse complement.
TGCTTATATACTACAAAGGTAAAACTAAACAATTTGTACAAGAAGAGTATGTAACATAAATAACTCTATAAAATTAACAAAGATCAAGATGTGCATTTGTATTTAGGTAAGTAAATACAGAATAACTGTAAAACTGTAATAGGAATGCACAGAAATTCGTGAAGATAGTTTCTAAACGTAGTTAACGGTCGTGGTGGATTCTCCTTCATTATCTCTGGTAACTAAATTATTAGAAATGCTTAGAGATTCCTCAGTGTCATTGGCCGAAGTTTTACTCTTCCGGTAATTTTTACTAGCAATTTTCTCTGTGTTAGCTTTAGTTTCTGTTAGGATGGAAGGATCTAGTAGTTCCTCTCTTCGAGGACACAAGTACATAGAAGAATGAACACAAATATCTCCGTTGAAAAGGAAACTATTCTGGCATTCTAATTCAGTCTTAACCCCACCAATGCAATAATAATACTTGAAGCAATTAGATTGCAAGTCTGGGTAAAAGCCGTTACTTTTCTCCGAACAGGAATTATCAATTAAGGATTTCTTGTAAGAACTATTTTCAATTAATTGAGATTTGGCAATGCATGAGTTTCCGACAAATATTTTCCCTTTGTCACAACTCAATTCAATAACCTTTGCTCTTTGGTAACAATAGAAATATTTCTCAGAATTGTGAGGGTTAGGGTAGTAACCGTTAGGAAGATTTTGGCACAGGTTTACATGTCCTGCAGTTGGGCACACGTAATCTTCTTCGCATTTTTTCCCGTCAAATTTCCTTGTTGGTGGACAGACGTAAGTTATTTGATAGCCGGCTGCACAAAAGTAATAACTGGTACAAGCTGAGCCAAAATTAGGATAGTAGCCATCTGCCTTTCCAGAACAAGAGTCATCATCTTCCTTCGTTGAATCCGATGTCAATGGAGCTATTGTTGTCACTTTTAATTGCTGTTGAGGATAAATGCTTCTATTACTAAAGTAGTGACGTAAATATGGCTTCTTTTTTGAAGCCATTGTGTTTTCTATTAGTAATGATGCCTGATGAGACATTACTGTTGAAGATAATTTTCCATTGCTTGAATTCATATCGATTTCCACTTGAGATGCCCTCGCTTCAATTATGCAACCAACTCGGACGACCAGAACTACAGAAATAAACAAAACATTTCAATATTTCAGAAAATGTTCAACACATAGTCTTTTCACCAACTCTTTCATCATTTCGACACACTTTCTCGAAAATAGGTACTGGAATTTAAATTTGTTGGAAAATTAGCATTTGAAAAAAAGTTTATCAAGTTTTGTTTGTGTTTAGCTGTAAATGCAATTCTGTACACAAGTGGACATTATATTATTGCATATGATGGTGTGCTAAAAAGCTACATCTCAAGTCGCACTGTTCGTTTCTTAGTATAATCATCTGATGGGAGTTTTTGCAATGGCACATAACCAGCAGGCTACATGAATTTCAATTGTGTAAGTACCTAGTGTTGTGTTGTGGAGTCAAAGAGAAGTTCCTTGAGGAGATAATGTAGCATATAGCTTAATGGGGATGCTAAGGTTTAGTATTTATGATGGATAAGGTGTTAATTATCGTGATTAGGGCTGTAAACTAACAATAAGTTTCATGCACGCGGACAAATACAATAGAAACACACTACAATTGCAGTATCAATAGATAATACCTTGCTTACTTTGTCTACCTACCAGATATCATCATTATTCAGACAGAGAGACGAAGCAAGCAAAGTCAGGCCGGTCTTTTCTTTCTTCTAAAGTTTAGAATCTTACGCAATATCAACTACATCCGCAAACTTAATTTACGTTGTAGAAAATTGCATCATAACAAACGATAGGCACAAACATAATATAAGACATATAAAAAACAATTTCTATTACTTTTTAGCTAATTTATTCTCTAACATCATTTGTGCATTGCAGAGAGAGAGAGAGGAATTCATCCGGGATGTAAATTCATGTTGGAGTTTAAGAAATTCCTTATCTCTTTACAAGATGCTAACTACAAAGATTGTTTGACATTTGAGAATTCCCACTTTTTGCCTAAATATCTACGTTTTCTTTGTTTTAAGACAAGAATCCAGGATGCTAACTATTAGGTCATCATATGTACAAATAATACTATTTATTATTCTTTTCGTCATTCATTCAGAACCATAAAATCATCGTGGTATTTGGTAGTTATGATATTATGGGTGGACTTGTGCCGAGAAAATAAGTTTATTAAGCATATAAACAGTGAATTAAAAGGTAGATTTACAAAGGAAAATGTGTACAGGAGCCTGAAGGAGATTGGGACAAGAATTCATTGAATACAAATAGAAAATGTTACATTAAGATGCAATAAGGTAATGCAATGTGATGATGAGAGATCCTGCTGGTTGAAAATATCCTACTGTCTAAATGATTTGTTTTCTCCGACGACTTATGGACCTTTTGTGTATCTATGCTGAGCATAATCTCTTTTTATATGCATACTACCTGACAGAGTCATAAACGTGCTTTCTTACCAAAAAATAGTCTATAGTTACTTTTCAACATTTAAACTTTTGGCATTATTTAGAAAAAGTTTTCTAACTTTAGCTCTCACTTCTGCCAACTTATCGTTAACAAGTCCTATATACTTATAGTTGCTAGTTGCTGCTATACGTTCTGTATATATAGCCTAAGAATTTTTTTAACTACGTCACTATTGTATAGGTTTTCCTTGCGAAGGAAAAGAAAAACAAGGGAATGCCGTGGAATCCAAGGCAAAGTTACCGAGTTATGCGCTAGAAACTTATTTGCTATAAAAGAACGTTGAAAATTTGGGAAACGGATCTAACTGACGATGTGACCTTAGACAGAAGAATTTGGCACATTCTTTTGCTGCAAAAGTTTACATTATCCACTAGGCGGTTGATAGTAGTTAGCAAGAAGATGAAGAAGAAGAAGAAGTATCTGTGTTACCTGAACTTTAGCTCTCTAAGAAGATGTTTCATACTAAATGCCATGTGCTTTACTCTTTTACGCATAGCGAGCCATATAAAGTCTTTTCTATGTAGTAGTTGTGATTACATGTCTGTAGAAATGCCTACTTAAGTATTATAATGTGTTGTGAACAAGTATTATAATATGCTACGTTCTTGGCCAACACTTGTGGAAGGACATGGTTAACTTTGATGTAGCTTTGACTTTGATCATAAGTAAGTAGCCGGTGAATTGGTATCTTATAAAGAAATCTTATAGTTCCTATACTACACGAAAAACAATATTGCCATTAGATAGAGAACATTATTTTAAGATACTAACTGCCTTCTTGTGTATCCTGAAAGATTCCTTATTACAATCATCGAACCATCTAAGGATCTCTCTACTAATGCTAAGTAGGATATAGTCTATAAAGAACACTGTGGGCAAAAGTCAGAGTAATAAATTACTTGGACACGCAGTAAAACTTAACTTTTGTTTTATTCACAATCTCAATCTCCTATATTACACTATAGATATAATATAGACTCATGTCAAAGTAAAATAATAGACAGAAAACTAATGCTAACTTTTGTCTTGGTGTTTCCTTTCTGTTTTTTATCAACAGAAAAATATTCGACATGTTTTCGGTCACAGGCATGACATACGAATAAAATCCGTCTCTTTTCATCCGTGATCCGCGCTCCAATATAATAATAAACTCTTAATTGTTTAATAATAATGCAATATTAATTCGTAGATGGATGTAGTGATAGTGAATAATTCTTAAGTATAATTTTAGTGCAATGTGTGTAAACTTTATCGGCTACATCCGTCTGTTAATTATTATGTATAGAGAAAGCCTTGAGATATATGAATGGTTTTCTATTATTTATTTTTACTCTTATTTGGTTGGATGTAGTAGGATTATATAAGTGAAGTATTGCTTCAAGTTTTTCAATCATCATGTTTCTCTTTTTCCAAAGGTATGAAAATAATTTTTTCCGAGTTTTGTATTGTGTTGCCGCTTGCCCTGTCGTGTCTCCACTTTTCCTATATACAATGAAATGCACATCCGCAACTGAAATAATGAGTTTTCATTTCACATCACTCTGGTGTCTATACAGTGTCATAATATTATGATGGGAGATATCTTTATTGTTTCTACTGGCTATATAAGTATGTTTATAGTAGGAAATGATTATTTATTTTTGTGTAATATTCATGTAAAATGTGATGGTGTGGTGGATGTGGGGTTGTAGCTTGTAGCCAATGCATGTCAACAAATTCTACATCCTCTTTATTATAATGTGATTTAATGTTATGTTGTACTTCTGACTTTCAGACACACTATATATTATTGTCGTGCTGTGCGCTACTCATTCCATTCTAGATTCTTATGACTTTTCTCACGAAATCTATGAGATTTACAGAAAATCCTTTAGCTACACTCTATATGATGTGCAATGGATTTTTCCTAAATTCTTATTGACGATGTTATTAGTGGAACAGGACAAGAGAACAGCTCTTTTATTTAATGGATACAAATACAAATTAGCGATATTAATCCTCAACTACTATATATATGCAATGAAATGGCATAATATATTGCAATGTGCTGTAGGTTGAGGCTAACTTGTGAAAGCATGCCATAAACCCATATAGCACTACCTACAGACACTACAAATATACAGCCTTTTTGGTCGTGACTTGACAACAAACACTAAGACAGCACACCACTTTGCTATATCCGGGTTCATTTCGTATAACATGCCTCACTATCCTATCTATAATCGCAATTCTCTCTCCTCTACTTCAAACAGAACCTTTTCAACATCCCTAAGCGTATAGTATCTAATCAAATACCTAATGCACAATGGCAGATGGAAATAATTTTTGATAGTTACCATTAGGCCAATTCATCTACTCTGCACACATAATATCTTCAATGTGAAATACTCTCAACTAAATCGCAAGTCATAATATTATGTACTCAAAGTACATGAGTATGACATGACATCCTCGCTAATTACGCAACTGAAATGCTCATTTAATTATTGACCCATTGTGTAAAGGGGAGCTGTGTAGTGCCTTCATCATGTACGATTACCGATGTACCTCATCAAATATTTATCTCTCAAGACGGATATTATGCAATATTGTTTTTTGTTCGTTTTTACCTGTGCGTAATTTGTTAACTTTATCTGGATTCTGGATAGTTTAATAATATTTTGCAGATTGCGGACAACATAAAAAGGCAAAAAATATAAGCTTTAATTTAATAACATTATCTTTTGTAATTAATAATATTTTGGGATAAGACGATACAGATTGTTACTGGACGGAATCTGTAGTGATTAGTATATTATTATTGTACGAATGAGTACTTTTTACTTGTACTACAAAGGTCAATCTAATCCAGAGGGAACATCATCTATTTTCTTATTTTACTTTTTACAGATAGATACCAAGTTTTTATCATGGTTGATGGCTAAGTATATGCAAATGTAATGTTAGCTTTTATATGAATCTACTATTATCATAATAATAATATTATAATACTAGATTTATATAATACATATACTTAGCCGTCAACGCATTTTTCAGCAGCATTTACAAGTGGACTACTGCAATGACTTGACTGACAAAGACAACAAAAACAATAATCATCAAAAAGCTTGCTTTGCTACTTTATTTGCTACTACACAGAACTACCTACAGTTTAGCCCAATCTTCAAGACTTGCCTAACTTGATTCTCTTATTTCGTTGGGTTGAGATTTCAGATGAGGCAGTTATAAATATGACAGCAATAATTCCGCACGTCACGGAGTCTTACCCAAATAACAACAAATCCATGTTTTCTAATGTTAAGAGCATCGAGCAGTGTAAAAATGGTCTGTATCTCTATTCGGCTGCATAGCATAAAGTTTAATAATATAAACAAACAAAGAAGGAGCTTACTTTATTGACTAAAATGTACATCTCATACTAAAACATGGTTATTTTATTTTTCCTATTTTCAGTGTTATCTGCAGGTTGATTCTCCTCGTTCTCATGCCGTTGATTACATTAGCTGAAATTGGATTAAATGGATCCTGTAGCAAATAATGTATGCAGATTACTTAGGGTGATTACGGGGATTCGCGATTCACTTCATGCAATGTCATGTTGCCTACTTTTAACAGCGTTACTTTATGGATACAATGTTTCTGTCCACATAATGACTAATGACTATGTAAATTGCGTCGACAATAAGTAGAAGATAATTTAATTGCAATTATCTTTACAAGGAGATTAATAATGTACGAGGGGTATAATGTACAATTATTGCCGTATTAAATACAACAAGTACCATTTTGTGTTTGCATAGCCGTCCTCGTCCTTGACAGTCAATATTACCTTCCTAATCCATTTAATTTGCGATACTCAAAAGTTGTCCCCATAAAATAACGTAACAGCCAATTCGTTATTTGTTCAGATACATGATACATTAGCAACTGTACTACGTGACTTTTATATACATATAGGTGTAGTGTACTACGACTACCGACTACTACCTACACTTTCTTCCACCATAATACTAACATTGTTATCCTTATAAAATAATGTGACATTTTTTATTGCATCATTTGCGTCAATGAATTCCTGGTATTTCTGTTGTTTTGAGCGTTGGTTGACTCATGTCTTTGCTACTATATTTTTCGTCCCGGGTGTACCCACAAATAAAGTTTTATTTTCACATGAAGTTTAGGAAGGAGACTTGAATTTTGAATCTTGGGTCAAAAGTTTTAACTATAAATTATTCGCAAGCTCAAAAGGGGATAATTCTTATATTTAAGTCCTTAAAGCATGTGCGAATTTTTGAAAGTTTAATACAAGCTAAAATCTCAGGATCGATGCAAAATGCAACAACTCTAAAAATCCTTATGAATGTTGGCACACAGATTTCGTAGTAGGTTACCTGATAATAAATAATAATAATGATAGGTAAATTTGTTAGATAGGAAAACAATTAACTTGTAATATCTTATAAGCCGCTACTCAATTCAGAGAATCCTAGTCTACCGTAAGACAAACAGCACAGGAGGACAAACAACGGGGCAACTTTTTATGAACTTGCAAACAAGCAATGCAAATTCATGTAGCAAGTAGTAATGTAAGTTATTATTCCTAAATCTTCACAATGGTGCAATGCAAACATGCTTGAAATTGTTATATTGTATGTGTTATTTTGCATTTAGGAGCTTTATCATATCCCTTCATATCCACTTATTATCATCGTATAAGTAATAATAATGATTCTGCAAAGATTACTACGGATCATAGGTACTTTAAGTGAGTGAATGCTTTTATATAAGCAGTTATGCAGTAGAGATTTAGTTTGTAGAATTGAGCACCTACCTGCTTCACATTTTAGCAACTGACATGCATGCCTCTGATCTTAACACTGAGCGAGCTACAGAACAACTCTTTCAAGAAAACATGTCTGTCAACCAACATCCGTATCTCACCGTCTCATTGTCTACAAAATCTACACTTAGCAGCTCATTATCTAATTATACGAGTTTTTTCTATATATTCCTAGTCACATACACAAAAGACGACATAATTACATCCTTATTCTAATTCATTGATTTTCTTCAGTTACAGACATATATGAGCACAAGTAACAATATCTATTCATTACGACTCAGGTTATTAATTTAATTACAACTTGCAGCTTAACTAATTGCGGTGATTATAATTTTTTTTCTGCTTTCATTATCGGATTGGGAAATTTTCAAAATTTTTGTGCCACATTTTAATTAAATTGCTGTTTTCACTGTTCAAATGAACTAATAATTATTATTACGTATTGAAAATGGGTATACACCTAGTACGTGTATATTGAAAATTGTATTGACTCATAGGTAAGTCGTATAAGTATGTCTGCGTAATAATATCAAATTCTACAGGCTAAGGTTAAGGCCACGACAAAAACGACAGGGAGTAAATACCTAGCTGCTTTGTGTGTATTGATTTACAATCTGCTGAATATGTGCAAAAACTACGTAATAATGGAGTACGCAAAGCTAAGGCTTCACAGATTAACCTTTGATGAATAGACCACAAAAAATGACAACTACTTACACCCCAAGAACTAGTGCGGTGTCACAAGGAAAACAAAGGTCTTGACGGCTACACTTTTTATTCAGTACATTTTTTTAATTTAGCCATTCGACACTTAGCACTTGTCTCTGAATTCTATACAAAAATCTAAGTGTGACAGGAATGCAATGGTCCAGGTCCAGGTAGGTAGCTAGCTATATAAAAGGTATTTATATCAAATGTTATATAATTAATATCTAAATTACATTAGCCTCCCTGCAATAACTATGTGTAATTGTTTTAGGCTAAGGTGTGTTATATTTCCTATATACTAGGAGATAAAAGTAGATTTTGAAGCAGTGACCTTTAAAAAGGCTTAATTGTAAGGAAAATAATTTTTTGCTCCAGTTGCCTTGTTTCTGCTTAGGAATTTTGCCGTATCCGTAAGCAGGGACTATGCAAATGGCACATGTAAATACATTAGCAAACGAAATGTAAGAGAATGTAATATGTAACAGTCTAACAGTGTAGGTGTAGCTAAAATATTATTCAACAGAGTAGCAAAAGGTAATTTGCATAATATCCAGTCAATGTCAAGTTACTGTACAACTTTTCACCTTTTGTTTCTATTTCTTATAATGTAGATGCGTGTATGATGAATGACACAATGAGAGAATGCAATAATCATTGTTAAAAATAAAAATAGCGACTTATTCTGAATATTTCCTGACACCAAACGAGCTGAGTCGGCAGACTCTGCAATTAATATAAACAGGTAGCTCTCAATTTTTATTGTGGAGGCAAAAGCCTTTTCTCTAAGACAGACTTAAGTAATAGTACAAATGAAAGAGAGAAGAATTCGAGTTTGGTTTACATCCGTCTTCGCATCCGTTTACAGATAGATTAGTACACTTCACATTTATGGGAAGAATAATCATTTTCCACTCTGCTGCCTAATGTTGCGAATGATAATTAGTGGGATCCTTTTGCTATACACTAAAGATGAATGAGAGATTTCAGATCCTATCTCCTTTCATATCCCTGCTTTATACATTTAATAGTACATTGTACTCGCATATTAAAGACGTAAATGGAAACAGGCATTTATTGTACACTTACATAACAACAAAACGCAAAAAATAAGGTTAGAATAACAGATGTACGTCCTTTTACCTATAAGTACAGGCAGATGGATGGGGATTCTGGCTGGGAACGATTATTATCTCTTACTCTCTGGGATCTGTCTTACATTTATTCTATATCCTTTCCATAATATAACATTTTTCGCTAACTTTGATACTAGTTGCAGGAATTAGCATACCTATTATAAAAACACAAAGAAACTTCGTTTCTCATACGTATTTACACTACATACATTAGGATCAGTCAAGAATTTACCTTTGATTCTCCGAAAGTATTTCTTATACCGTTTAAAAGCTTAACGTATGTGCATAAATAGTTACATTTTACACAATGTAGACAAGAGCTGAGAAACAAGCCATGCCACGGTATTTTCAATAATTAGTGCAAATATTTTTGCTTATACAGCTTTTCTGCATGGCAATCAATTCTCTAATGTCATCTCGTACAACCAAGTAACACTTGGAACTGCACGAAATAATTTTTGAATAATTTTGGAAATCGAATCTGTTGAAATGGTATTTTTTTTTAAAAAAAATTGTGATAAAAGTAAAGATATTGACACTTGGATCTCTGAATCTCTATAAAGTATATATGTACGCAGTTAGATAGTGTAATTATATCTTTGTGTCATGATATGATTTAAAGTTTCTGATAACTGACTGGTTTAATTGCAAGTAGTGACTAGCTGATCCATAAAAATCAAAAGGTAATTACCGGTAATCCATAAGGAAGAGTTGATGATATGAAGGAAGCCGAAACGATTAACCATGATAAAGTAATCAGAGTGTATGATGATGAGAAAGATTTCACTTGTTGTGAGTGGGTGTCAAACACTTTACCGGGCTATTGTTGTTGCAAGTGTAGTTGTTTTCTTTATTAGGTAATATCTGTCACTTTAACTGCATAATAATGTTTAGATGCTAATTGTAAGAGTGCAATAAATGAAATGATGCAAGATGATCAATTGACAAGGGTATTTATAGCAAGAGTCACTTTTGTGCTGACTAGACTTGACTTTATAGTGTTATGTAATAGAATGAAAATGTTATAATAGCAATGGCAAATAACTACATTAGCATTGAGACAAGTTAAGATACTATATAGTGATGTGTCTATTTCTTCTAGAGAGAAGAGAAATGTACCTAACTAGCAATAAGTCAGAGTCAGAGTCAGAGAGAGAAGGATAGCAAGTTAAGCTAGGAAGATGATGATGTACGTTGGAAATGGAATTAAATTGACGTAAAGAAGAAAAGAATAAGCGTGTCTCTTCGACTTGAATTGTTGTTGTTGTGTAGTGTGGGGGAAATTGCGCGTGGTACATTCATTATGTTAAAATACGTAGAAATACACAATGAAGGAACAGAAAATGCCCTAAGATGTGATTACCTAAGACTCAATAGCTAGAGATCCTCTTTTGCCTTTATACCTTTCTTATACTTCAGATATTATACGTTACTCACTCACCTTGTTGTGCTATTGCCGTATTAGCACATTCAGCAAATACTACAACAATGCATGTCCCTATGTAATTCTGATGTATTGCATGTATATCCACGTTTTTTCCCTATTCTCCCAGTCAATCTCCCTTACTTAGCCGGATATGTCTTTAGACGCTCTCTCAGCCTACGAAATTCTTTTAAAATTCAGACATGACGGTCAAATAAATATTTCTTACCATATTGCTCAATATCATACAGGTATGCAAGTCATCTTGTTAGAGATAAAGATATAATTCAACACTTAATTATAAAAAAATGAAGTCTTCTTAGTTTGAATACAAAAGTCAAGCTTAGATCTTAAACATTTTAAGAGGGAACACTTTGATTAGTGAAGCTAATTTAAAATCATTTTCTTAAAAAAGTTTATGGTTTGTTAGAAAATTACCTGGAATTCGTGGGATGTAAAGATTCTTTTGCCTTTATTTAACATAACAGCTCTCTATGTGTATGTATAGGGTAAAGGTGCAAATACAAAATAAAAGAAGACTTGTCGAGTGCATTAATACTTCGCTTATTTTAGGTAAATAAACATCGACTTTAGCACAAGTAATGCTTCTATGGACATAAATTACTTTCTAGTAGTACTACTTACTACTTACTACTTAACTTACTTACTTACTACTTACTACTTACTTACTTAGTAGTTACTTTCTAGTATTATGTATAAAAATCCTATCAGACATGCACATATTATTATTATTATACTCTACTTGCGACAAAAACTACTTTCTAGGAAATAAATAACGAATTGACTTTCTACGAACGAAACAGTGAAAAGCTTCAATTGTTGTCAATGGGAAAATATGTCACGTTGACATTATTCACCCATTATTACGGCTTCTAGGAAGGAAAGTAATGAGTACTGCTATAATACCCTTTTCTGAAGCATAACATGAATGATCACGTTATTTTATTTGTATATTCTGATGTAAAATAATTATTGTATCTATAGTAATGCCACGATCTTATTAGTTTTTAAAAAATTAGGAAAATCACAGGGGATTCATCGAAAAACGAAAGTATGTATTAATTGTTAGGAACTCGGCGCAGTTTGTAAATGCAAAGATAATCCATTGCAAGCATAACAGTGCTAGAACAAACCACTATGAATTTAGACTATGCTTCATGCAAAAGTATTTCTAGAGTGAGAAATGCTATTTTATGCACTTACGACTAAGACTACGAGGAACGACTAAATACCTAAGTGATCTTTTCATCATTATTACGTAGATCAATGATAACACTGTTCTCGGACTGTAATTAATTATCGATATTATTTGGGAAAATTAATGACTGTTTCCAAAAATTTTCACCAAATTGTGAACACCGAAGCCCTAAACTCATTAACGATGTGTTTCACAAATTCAATTTCTACTAAAAGTATGCGATTTTCTTGGGAAAATTCAGGTCGTACTCGTAGTACGGATAGTACGGCATGTACTTATATGTAATTAGAATTAATACATTTTTTGAAAACGTTATGTGTAACACCAATTTAGAATAAAGCCAAAATATATTTAATTACCTTGATTGCTACAAATCAACTAGGTAGTTCGAAAGGACGTTTTTCAATTAGGTAGGTACCAATAGTAAAACAAGTAATAGTACTGCTATAAATAGGTAAGTACTTAATTTTATAAATTCATCTATTGTCTATAATAGCTTAGAACGTACGTTTTTCCGTAATATTCCCTCATCCCTCTTTGCAGACAGACAGAGCACAAATGGCTTAAACTAGCGTTGGGAGTAAGTTTTCAAATTGAAATTGGTAGGAAAAGTGCCTGCGCTAGTCCGTTTTATATATTTAATTTTATAAATCTCTGCGCCCAATTTTTCAAAATTCTAGTATACAGTGAAATAATGATCTTGCAGTTTACATAACTGAAAGAAAACTCACTTTTATCCATTTTCCAATCATAACGAAAACTACCTACTGTAAATATAATAATATATAAAATCTAAATCATAGAAATGCAGAGTTTGCATTCTCATCTTCGCGGATACAATAAGTAATTGTGTATTTTGTGTAATTTTTTGTACGTAGTATGCAATTACAATCCAAGTACATAATTTACCTTCCTATTTATCTGTAGTATCAGTTTTATGGTTTGTTTAAAACGATTTCAGGATGAAACATCTTTGACTATTTCATGTATTCTTGGTTTTCCCTATTTATCACAATGGTGAATTCATCATACAGCTTGAAAGCACATTAAGTATTTAAGAACACATCACTATTACATTTATTACAATCTGAAGTAGACTTTTTCCAATCAATATGTGCCATTTAATTTTAGGTATCTAAAAACTTAGTTATTATCGGAGCTACTAAATGAGGATCATTTAAATGGAAATGATGTGTTCCTGGGACCCAATGCAGCTCAACGCGCTTACTACTTTTCTTTAAAATTTCTATAAGGCCCAAGAAATCTTCTATAGGTTCGTAGTTATTTCCTGGATCTCCTTTTATGATACAACAAGGACATTTGATTGTCTCTGCAATTTTTTCTGTTTGTTCTTTAGAAAATCGACCCATGGAAGTGGGAACTACAGCTTTAATATCGTGCGCGAAAGCGTATTTATTTTCTTCGACTTTAACAGATCCTCGCTTTAGTAAAACTTTACAGCCTTCTTCTGTGATTGTGCCTTGTCTTCCGTCATACATTCTTTTAACTATCTGATCGTAAGTATAGGAAGGACGTACATGACTAGATGTAATTTTCGTTTCAATTTCAAACAATAAATTAGTTATTCTTTGCAGTGATTTTATATAGTCACGTATCACAGGGCGGTGATTATCCATAGCTATGTATTGATGAACGTGACTGTAAAAATCAAAAACATGAACATTAAATGGAATTATTCTTGAAAAGTATTTGAAAATAAAACAAAAATAAATGCAAGTAGATTAATTTTACTGTGGATATGCTGCGCTGTAAATGAAACTGATAATGGCGCCCAACGAATGGCCAAGTAGAGTGACTTTTTCCCATTTAAAGTGCCGGAGAACTCTGTTGACCGCAAGAAGTCCTTCGACATGAGTATCATAATACACTGGACTTGAATGAGAAGATTGTCCATGACCTGGGTAATCAAAGGCAAATACTGTCATGTTGGGTTTCATTATCAAAGGGATCAGTGGATCGAATGACCCTGCGTTATCCAGCCATCCATGTAGAGCCAAGATTGGAATTGAGCTGGAATCTTGTTCTTTTGATTTCCATAACTTTCCTACAAATCAAAATTATTTTTAATCATTTTTGGTAATCTCTTTGATTGAAACAATAAAAAATGTCCTAATTATTACTATTTATTAATTACAGATAGGTATAAGTTTTAGCAATCACTTCACACGAAATATTAGTAGAAAATCATTGTATTGTCTATATAAAACATTTTCTCTGTTCATTGTTCTGATATTTCACCTGCTAGATGGCCATTTGGAACTTGAATTTGTATTTCGTTCACAGTATAATCCGAAAAACTAGAAAATGACTGGAATCTTCCCAATCTGAAAGTTTTTATACTTTTGAATATTGTCTTTATGTTCAACATCTTCGAATCCTAGTGATAATCTCCTCAGTGGCTCAGTGGCTATCTGTAAAAAAAACACAATTCATCAACTAATTATGACCATGACCAATATTCAATAGAAAAAATTAAGAACGCATGTCACATGTAAATGCACCGTGTTTATATGGAAGATAATTGTGTATGCAGCTTTATGGAGGAAGAAAATGCAAATAAATAAATATTTTCCATGAAAATTTCTTAACAAAAAGTCATTTTGGTTGAAAATCGTAAATATTATAATGCTTGAAGCAAATTATTTTTGTGAATATAGAATTTACAATCAATTGTGCGATTGCTAAATGAGTAGGTCATAGATGGTGAAACCATAATGATAGGAATTTCATGAAAATACCTGTTGTGATTTGAATGAAAGAATTTGTGAAATGGAAACTGATTATTTTGCAGCTGATTGATACCTCAACTTGTGATAATTTTGTCAGTATGACCTTTGCACGTTAGAATGTTAAGCAACAAAATAACTATCTGTGTAGCATGCAAGGTAAATGTAATTAAAAAGTGTCGCAAGTATAAGCGTAAGTGCTTGCAGGTGTGTGTAGGTAATAAATATAAATATATCCATACCAATATAGGTAGTCACAAAATGAAGAGTAGAAACATGACATCCTATTTCATCGTAACACACTCCCGGATGCAATACTGTACCTAAGAGTACGAGTATGCAATATCAAACACATCTGCCATAGTAGACTTCAAATGTATGCACTTTTTACCAAATTATTATCTATTGTTTTAGAGGAGAAATGAACACCGGTAGTTACTGATTATCGTGAGAAAATTTCGTGAGAACTTCTCAAGGCAAACTCTTTTTCGTAACACAGGGTTTGAATTTGAGAAAGAAAAAGATCATCTCCAAAAAGTACAGAGAGTCTCCGCACGATATCGGCTGTGTACCAAATACAATCCTTTGGAGACTACACTCAATTCTACAGATCTCAATAACTGACTACACAGACATCTCTTTTAACAGTGGATATTTTCTGGGTGCATCTGTAATTTGTCCGATTTAAATTATTAATGCATTGCATGAGTCTAGCATCTTAAATCTAGCATAGCATTTTTATGTAAACTCTAAATCTGGTAATTAAAAATGGTAACTTGTACTTATTATTATTAACTGGCAAATTGCAAATGACTTTTGTAGGTAAGAAATAATTTTTGCATATTATAATATCGTATATCTGTGTATGTGTGGTTATGAAATGGAAATGGCCATAAGCTGTGATAAATATGGCACCGAATGTACCACACCAATACTGCTATTACCATTTACCATTCCATTACTCTTACAAAAATTCTGTTATGACCTGCACAATTTAGTTTTCATATTTAGGAATTTCTGAGAAAACCACTAGGTCTAAACAGCAAATAATATTAATGATAAATTCAAGTAGCACCATACAACTCACAGAGCAGATCTATGCTATTATATAAGTACAAGACTGATTACCATTTATAACTACCTATACATGGCAATGGTAAAATGATAATTCCAACGGGATATCTGCAAAAAATTAGTCTTACAGATTATTACGAATTGTGTATTTTTAATAGAAAGGGTTTACTTAACGAATATTCTACAATATTAAATTGATTGACATTTTCAGATAAGTAGCTATTTCTACAGTCAGATAGTCAACTGTGAAGTTAAAGTTTTTCGGAAGGTAAATCTCAGACTGATTGTGTATATTCATTTTACATCAAAATTACACATATTCAAAGGATAGGGAAAACAATAATGTCCTCTAAAACTATATAAATGATTGATCATGTAGAAACATTATAACAAGTTAATTCGTGGAACAAGTCAAAAGTTCTTTCATCCATAAGTTGATTAATTGAGTCACACCGCACGTCAGCATAACTTCCGGACAACTGAGTTGACATTGTCACAGTACACACTAGTGCATAGTAAGTATTTCAATTTATTCCTAATAATATAGCTGTGTGTCGTGTGTCGACAGGACATGGACTTAACGCACAGCAAACATAGGAATGGCACACGTTCCACTCGAACTCTACAAACTCTACATTGTTGCACTACACAATAATGTAACATTATAGTAGTATAGCTATCTATATCTATAGAGTGATGATATATATTTTCTATAACAATATAATATTGGATATAAATAGATAGCTTATTTGATTGAAAAGTGGGTGGCCATGTGGGTGTGGATAGGATATCTCTATATATAATACTCTTTCTTTAAAACCCACAGAGTTATAAAGGGATATAAATGATCTAGGATATATATCTATGTAGATGAGATGAAAAGAGAAAGATTTTGACTAGGAATGAACACCGTTTGTCAAATCATCGGCAACAAGAGAGCTGTGTGAGAGAGAATTCCTAATGTAAATGTAATGTACGAGTGCAACTAGGAAAAGGATTGAGAGCAGATGAATAAATAGAAATGAAACATATGTCAAGTGCAATGTAAAATCAAACCGAAGCTGAGGCAAAACAACAATGGCCACATACAGGAGGGAATAGAATGGGACACAATTCCAGGCATCTATCGTTTCTATCCTCCTCTCTCTCTCTTCTCTCCTAGTCTCCTCTGTCTATGTACGTAGAGTAGAAAATAACGAAGCCAAGCCAAATGCTGTTTGTTGCCTTACACTATTAGAGAAGAATGGAGGAACACAAGAACGTTCACAGCCACAATGTACAATACGTTTGAAATTTACAATGCGATCCAATGCTTTACAGCACAATGTCAACACAATGGAATACATTATGCGCAAAATGTTTCCCAGTAGCCTTATATCTCCCAAATATAATATATCAACACATATATAAATAATATTATTAATATGTGTATCTGTGTATATACCAGAGCCAAGAATTTTTATACTATTTCACTTTTTCCACTATGCTGATGAGGATGAAGTATGAATATGAATAAATAAATCTGCATTATTCATTTGAGACATGTGCTCTGTATCTTATAACGTCTCTGCTATGCTTAAAACACTTTTAGATTCCATATATTCAATGCTATGTACAGTTTAGAGTAGAGCGTAATATGTTTGAGTTCACGATATGCAGTTTCTCCTTATTGTTATTGCTATTACTTACGTGAATACATAAATTGTCACCAAATTGCTTCTACATGCGTTTCAAACTTAAATGCAGATGACAGTCAACCCTTTTATGATAAATTTACATTGTATCTTGCACAATAATATATTGTTACTGTCTAAGGGACACATTTATTATGTTCTGCTCTTATTACTTACATTATTATGGCACATTGCTTTGCGTTACTTATGTTCTCTATATAATAATATCCTGCCTGATGCTATTCAAACCCTTTTTTCTCATCGTGTGTTTTAAATTATTTAAAACCACTGTACTGCTGTTCATCATTGTTCTCTCTCCTAAAAGATACACTACAAAAATCTATTATAGCCTCTAAGTATTATTACATTTTACCCAGACTGTGCACTTGCACAATATAAAATCATTTCCATACATTTTTATCAGTGTAAATAAAGCATCTCACTCGCCTCGACTCAACTTTTACAGCTTACTACTAGCTTATTTATGACTTTGACTTTTATGTAGAGTCAAACAATCCCGACATGTCCTCCCATCACCAGAATTAATGATTTAATTTTCAAACCAGAATCACACACAAATATTTCAATTTGAATTTTTCCCTTTTAGACTCCTCTCTCCTAATGCAATCATTCAATGTTTGCTTAAAACTCTTTTAGTGGCTAATTGCAAACCACTGAAAGCTAGTTACAGCTGCACAATTCTTAAAAGTGATATCCAATGCGGGGTTAATGGTTGAAGCTGACCTTTCCACACCATATTATTCTCTTATTTCTATTTCTTCTACAAGGAAAAGAACTTTTAGATTATGGTACAAAAATAATGAAAACAGTTCCTAGCTAATTTAGGCTCAACCAATCTGCTACAAATGAATTATTATTACATATTATTTTTGTGAGTTTATTATTTACTATTTGAGGTCTAAAAAAACGACAGCGATAAAAAGCTTGAATTTTGCAATAGGATTCTAGAGAATTTCTGCCATATTGCACAATAATATTCTGTGATCGCATCTTGTGACACTTGTGAGTGTGATGCAAGATGCAATTTGCTATGTTGTAAATAAGACAAATAAATGCAAGCTACTAAACTGATAGAAAAATTATGAGACCTTTTCTGTTTGTCAGGTCACAGCATCCAAATTTTTTGCATTGAATCCAAATTTTTAGTGCGTGTTAAACGGAAATAGTTGATACACATTCAGTTCGTGTGTCATGTTTCATGTTGAAAGGAAATGGATGGATTGATGAAGTGAGTGACACTGAACTGAGCTACTTGAGCTAATTCGACACGAGAAGTGTGTAGAAGCAGAGGGCAAAATATTGGTGAATCGAATCGATAGAAACTAGGTAGGTATGTGATGTGAATGTGAGTGAATGTACGGTGTGTACAAAAGTAAAGTGATGAATTTTTAACGAGACTTTATTCATTCATCAAGAACTAATAAAAGAAAGGTTCTCGTTTTGTTGTGTCTACTTTCAGGATGCATTCTATTCACCTCTTCTCCTTTCTCTTCTCCATTATTCTGCTCAATTGAATTGGATAGGAAATGCAAAGGAGTATTGTCGTTACCATTACTAAACTACTTATCTATGAATGAGAATGACTACTTTAGTTGGTTTCCTTTGGTTTGCTGACGGATCTCATTGTTGTAGAATGTGAGTAGGCGGTGTAGCTTTATATTCTCTAAGTCCACAGAGAAAATAAGGTGAATATCAATTCAACCCAGTTTATTTAGTTTATATTAGACATACTATACACATGCTATAAGATGACTTGAACACTTGTACGATAAAATAGAATAACTTTTCTCTACATTTTTTATTGTAGTAGTCAACAACAGAGAAAATATATTGAAGACACACACAACTTGTGGGTTTTCGAATTTAGATTGAGTGACATGACTTGACTCGGATTCTTTCGTCTACTTTATTTTATACGTTCCGTGTCTAATGTTCATTTGCAATGGCTTTTTAGATATCTTTACCTGGTTGCTTTCACTGGGGACATGTTACGGAGGAACTGTTCGTTGAAATGGCGAGGATTGTCATTCTCATTGTCTGTGCTCTAGTTCTGTAGCAGTTATCTGTCTCAAGTGCTATTTGTCTTCTACAATACACTTGATAATACAACAATGCAATGGCTTAAGCTACTCCATCAAACAAAGAAAGAAATAATATTCTCTTTTCCCCATTCAATGACTCATTCACTGACGATGAGTTGCTTTTCCTTCTATTCTTCCCCAAGAAAGAGACAGGTAGAATTAGTACACATGGCTCTTGAAGGAAACTTCATAAAGAATTCATGCCTAATCGAAACATCAATCATTTCACACTTTTCCTTTTGTATAAATGTTAACACTTTCTATCTACCTATCTACAATGCTACTTATCACTGTCCATTCTACTCTCACACTACATGCATACATTAAATACTAAAGGAATTACGCTTTTCCTTCATTATACAAATTACCATCTGTGTTTTTCAAATGTGGCAACTCACACTTTGCATTAAGACACATTATCTAGTGTTTAGAAATTGTCGTATTATGCTAGTAAATCCAAAATTAACTGTTAAGTAAACAGAAGATTATGTAGTTATAATAATATTAACTTTAATTGCTCATAATTACATTTTATTCATGGCTATAATCATTCATCTTGCTAAATATCATTACACAATGCGAATTCACGAACAATCCACATCTACCTTATACTTGTAAAAAGAATCACTAGATCTAAATGTGATTAGTAGGATAATCAACATTACAACTTTTTGGAATCAGATTGTAATTAAGGAAAATTTCTGAAGTTAGTAAGCAATTATTTATCTGTGTGTAATTAAAATTATTAACTACAATTTACGCTTTCGTAAAAGTCGCAGGTCAGATACCACTCAAGGAAGTAACACAATTAATAACTATTTCTACATTGGAAATTTTAGATTTGTGTTGTGCATATTGTATTCAAATTCACAAATTAATTACAATGGATAGGTAGGTGCATAAAAACTATCATGACAGGGATTACTTGAATGAATTTATTTTGAACAGAATGGACTATAGAGAGGATAGACCAAGACCAAACCAACTGGTTGCAGTTTGGGAAAATGTGGATTATCATTTAAAAATGGAATAAAAAAGGTTACGAGGGAGAATGGATGGAGTAAAAGTAACCAAAAGAATTTCAGGGCTTTCTTTTCATCCCTTTTCTCCTTTCTCCACGTAGAGCTTAGCTGCTCTGTTCCTTCCTCTCTTCTACTATTCTTACTTTGTGGATATTCTTATGCAGCTATTCTTATTCCCATTCTCATTTTCACTTTTCAACTCTCTCCCCGATTTGTTCTCTCTGTTCTGTTTTGTTGTCGGAGCCTGTAACTGTGCTAACTGCTGGCTCTCTCTCTCTGCCCTCCTTATTCTTCTTTCTTTCCTTCTCTTTTTACTTTTTATACTTCTATAGATGTGCTTTTACTATATAGGACATTCTGTATTCTGTCTATACAGCTAGAAACTCTTATTCTATCCAAAAGCATTGTGTTCCGATCTTCCATTATTATTCCCATTCTCATTCTCTTTTTCACGACTTTTTTGTATACATTGTGATGTGTCTTCTTATTAGAAAGAAGGATCTTTTCTCCTGCCAGTTGTGATAGGGAATGTTACGAGGTTGTAATAATTATGTGGGAAATCTCCTAGATTAAATTCAATTCAACTCTAAGGATTCTAATCAAATACACTTTCCCTTCTGATCTCATCTCACTACATAAACGCCATAAATGTATTGATGCAATGTGCAAAATTAATGCTACTATACACAAATTTAGATTTTGTCTTTCTGAAATTGTTTCTGAGAGAAAATTACAGCTACATAGTTGTAAAAATATTACAATTACGGCCGGGCAGCCATTGTTAACTTAGTTGTTTATCTGATATCTCGGGATATGTACCTACAAGAAGTAAAGCAATTCTGAAACGAAAGGGCGAGCTCTTCATTTTGAAGATGAAGTCTCCGTAAACGCCATTAATTTATTGATACTATGTTCAAGTAATGCTACGATACCCCAAAATAGATTTCACAGCTACTGCATCGATGGAGAGAATTATAATTGTAAAAATATTGCAATTTCAGCTGGTCATTGTTATACAAATGATCTTCATCCCAGCCATTTTACTCAGCTGCATACAGTCCCATGTATTAATAAACAAGGTTATCTATTTTGTGCCCAGTGAAGCTTGAAGTTCCATTGTTTCTTAATACAGGGCTGCCTGTATGTAACCAAAAGCAAGCTGGGATGAAGATCATTGTCATTTGAAATAACTTGGTTGCTTATCTGATATCCCGTGAACCGTGATATTTATAAGTAAAACAATTCTGAAACGATGATAGTGCAAAGTGCGAGCTCTTCATTTTGAAACTGAAATAATTTAATAAGAATAAACGCAATTTGTCTTTAATGAATACGAATATTTGTACAAATTATATGTAAAATGCTATACCTATTCTTTTGACCTTTCGACGAACTGTTACAATTATGTTGTTTTCTGTAATATGAAAAATCGTATTATACCCTTTAGAGTGGAAAGAAATTCAGAATGGAGGGCGAGGGGCATAATTTATTCCGTTCTCTAATTATGGAAGTGAAAATGTCAGTAATAGGTAGGCACCCATTACCCATATAGGCGATGCGAACGGATATAATTTGGCTAGGTAGGTAGGCACATTTAAATTAAACGCATCCATAACCACATTTATATGATAAAAAGATTTGACAATGAAAGTAGGAAAGGTATTCTGGCAGCAGGAAAAGTTGGCTAATTGTAATTGTGATCTGTCAAACGGAGGAAAATGTCAACATGTGCTGTGTGCTGACAAAGTAAACAAGCACTTAGCAAGTCACTTGCATGAAGTGAGTCGAGAAGCATTAATGGAAGATGCTGAATCAGATATTTGTCAAGGAACGATTGAACATTAAAAAGAGAACATCCTGTCCTAGCCTTGGCAAAGAAGGACGAATAGAAATAGAAAGAGGAGAGGGAAATCCATTTCTGTTGCCTAATAGAACGGGCATAATGGAAAATGGTTGGTGATAAAGAGAAGAATCCAAGGATCCGGGCAATCGTTTTATTCCTTCAACAAAGTATTCGTCCGGTAGACTCAATTGTCAATGCTCCTCCTGCATTTCTTGTCTACTAAAATGAGACTCTGGTGCCTGAATGCATACAGTTAGTCAAGTCAAGTCACCAGTAGTCATTCATTCAGTGTCCTATCTTCTTCCCTGGTCCACCGTCGCGTCCGCTCGGCCTCGCAGTAGTAGTCAGTCACTCACAATCACTCGCTGCAACAAACATAAAAAAGCAGAATAATAACAATATCAAGTAGGAGAATAGAGAAAAGTGCACTAAAGCCAAGCTAACACAACAGACGAGGAGTAAAGGAAAGGAAAAGCAGAACCAAGCAAAAACCAACGAAACTGTAGAGAGAGGATGAAAGTAAAGGAAAGCTGTTTAACATCCGGTCTCTTTAGTGCACACATAAAAGCTCTCGTTTCCGCCTCCTATTCTTCCCCATATACATTGCATAAATAAACCATACCATTTTCCATCTTCCTTTTCCACAGACTTACGTCCAAACTTATTCGCATAGATGAGACACACGATCAGTTACTTTTACCAATTGTCAATCCACCATTGTGCATTGCACAACAGATAAACTCCATACATATCACAGATCCATTTAACTACAGTTCCTTATGCATCCCCTCATTACAATTGAAAAAAGTCACTCAGTTTACAAACAAGATGGAGGCTATCTACAATATCTCATTGTTTCATTTTATTATTATGTTTATTAATTTTCTACAAGACGTTTGGTAACCCACTTTGAAAAAAATGAAATCATTATCGCTTATGTTAATTTTATTACAGCAGAGAGAGAGACTGAATGAATGCACTAAAATTCAAGATTCAAGATGGCTTTGGTTTGTTGTTTTGCCTGATTGTCTGAATTTGCCCGATAAAGTCTAAATGGACAAATTGGTAGATTCAATGAGCCGTGAATCATCTCGCTCGTGTACTCGATAAAAGCGAGATAATAAAACTAGCCAAAAGCCAAATGTCCTAAATGATCTTGATATTATCTAACGACTAAAACGAACGAACATGTACATCGTCCGTCGAATTTAGTGGACTTTTTGTGTATTTTTTTAAAGATTTTTGCTAATGTTTGCGTTGGGAATATTTTATATGTTCGTTATGTTTCTGATTTTGTGTTTACATTGGTGTTTCCATTTAATTACCTCTGGAAACTGCTAAATATGTGACATATGAAAGGAAAGTAAACGTATGGCGATTGAGATCCGTTGTTTCCGTTTCCTCAGCAAGTAGAGTTGGGATTTTGGGATAGTTGGGAAGCGAAGTTGTGTTTTTAGGATTAGTGGCAGGAGATGAAGTTAAAAAGCATATTAGAGAGTGATAAGGTCGACTTGTGTGGAGAATGGGATAGTGGAGTGTAGTTAACAAGCCCAATGGCTCAAATTTGAATAAGGTGGCAATAAATATTGCTAATAGGTCAATCGGACATCCTCTACTGCTTCCCTCCCTCGACTCAACATAAAACATGACAATCTGTTCCTCCTTTTGTAGGAGCCCCGATTTTTCATCCCTACAGAATAGAAATGGAATTAACATTCATGACTCTTTTTCTCAGAGATTTTTACTGCCTCTTGATGTGTTTATTTTATTAGCTGACTGACAATGAGGAGGATTTACATTTCATTGTCATCACATTGTATCTCATCATCATCAACTCCTGAATCACTAACCAACCCATTACTCCAAAGCACTTTTTCTCTATTTTTCTATGCTAAATGTCGATAAAACAAGAATCCTTCAGAATAGATTCGATCCCGGAATAAAAAAAAACATTGCAAAATACATACACTAATGAATGCTTTGCAGATATCTTTTATCGAATGGGCATTGATAAATCATAGTCTAAAGCCAAAATGAAGGCAATATACAATACAAATTCTTGAAATAAATGTGCTAATTGATTTTAGGTGTGTATTGTGATTGTTGATTATGAAGAAACTGCATGACAGTAGCAAATCCATTAAGAAAGAAATATTAGAGAGTTGACGACATGGTTTATGTATTAATAAAGATAAACAAAGGAGAGTGAGACAGGTATCCATTCTAATTGCAATGATCGAATTGAGGATGAAAGGCGAGTTAGGTAGGAGACAGATGCTAATTATGATAATGATGAATGGTCCTCTGTGATTCTATGCTCACATGTATTTATCTAAGCCACTTCTTTGCTTTGTCATGCCATACACAGTGTCTGAACATACCTTCAGCAATACAAAAGAACAAAATTATCGTCCTGGATCATCGATCTAAAACTACCTATGATACTTCCTTCTTCACTATCTGCCTTCGTTATATTCGGCTACACTTTCGTGTTAATGATATGTTCGTATGGCATACCATCAACATCCTCTGTACTGTGTTCACCTCCAATATAGGGGCGTATTTTCGATTAGGTGTTCCAATTTACAAACTTTCTCCCCCATATCTATATACTATATTATAATTTGCAGAAGTATGTCTGTAACTATTTAAAACGCCTGATTATTTTAGAAAGAATTGAAATATTTCAATTGCCAGCAATAACTTGGACTTTTAACGAAAAGGAAAATTCTTAAGTTGTTTGCAGCAGCAGAATTTGCATATGCGATTACGAATCATTAATTAGATAGATACTCTAAAATATTTTTGATGTACAAAATAAATCGTGACATTTTTATAATTAAAAAACAATTGTAGAGAAATGGAAATGATGGAAGGTATTCCCTCCCCAAAATAAATATGGATACGCTGGGGGCCTGGAAGGAAAGGCAATACAAAGGAGCGATAATTTGTTACACCTAATCATAATCTGTGGACAAAACATACAAAGCAATGGTAATTGTTCTAATCCAGGCTGACTTGACTTAACCGCTGTCTCTCCATTCTCTCTCTGTTTGGTTTTATGTGGTGCGAGACAAAAGTCCGTTCAATGGCTCCGCTTGGTCATTTCATATAAATGCTCATTGTTGGCTTTTATGATGCTCCTCTCTCTCTCTCTCTCTCCGGTTTGTTTATATACGAAGGCTTATTCATCTCATTCATTCAATCTGCTTTTATAGTTTATCTTTGTCTAAGTGATTTGATCGTGATCAGATCTGCTTTGTCCTGTAATACAGGCCAAGCATGTGTGTTAAAGTGACATATCAGATTAGGTGTCCCCTTTCAATAAAATTATGACACAACACAAATAACAAAACAATTCCACTTACCTAGTACAGATATAATACATATCGACGGAGTTACTATATTTTTGCTAAGCCTTACGATGTGCTACATTGCTCCAACTAATGCCGGCATTGAGTAATAGAGCATTAGGATCGCACTACACATAATCTCTTTATTTCTTTACAACTTAACTTTAATGACACAGTAGGTTTAAATTACCATAGTTCACTATTATATTGATAGGCTTACATGGAATAGGTTCTACTCTACAGTAAAGTTTTCTGAATCTTTGATTGTCACTTTTCTGAATTCCATTAAGTTACCTTTATAATGCTTATACATTTCATAACTCATATTAATTAAGTCGCAATTAAGATTAAATAGCATAGCCAAAGCCATGTGAGACAATCATTAATCCTACAGAGATAATAATATTTAGTGGGATTTCTGTGATTAATAGTCCTAAAGTTTGTGCACATAATTATGTACATAATTTATATAGATCATAATCATGGTAATAATCTATGCTTTATTTAGGTACCTTATCTACCTACATTACGATCCTTATTGTTTGCCATGTCATGACTATGACCTGAGATTACATTCGCAGAACAATAAGTACCTACCTAATCACGATTACCAAACATACCTAATAATAATGAGACGTATTAATAATAATAATGCTAAAATTATTATAATAGTTGACCCCATTCCATTTGCACCAACTACAAATAAATACTTAAAATTATAAAAAAATTACCAAAAATTATTCAACTGATTAGTCGGGTCAACATTTTTTACTCATCCATTTTCTAGTACTCTAATTCTTAACCACCAGCATCTGCCATATCTGCAAAATTAGCTAACATATATAATTATTAGAGAACTACAATAAGTACTAAAAAAAGTCTAAATCTTACAGTGTAAGCTAAACGGAAGAATGAATTGAATACAGATATGATGGAATAGCAGTTCATCATTGCATTTACTTCCTTTTAGATTTTTTCTGAAATTCTAGTTTGAATTTCCTAAATGAAAAATACTTTAAATGGGTAGAAGGAATATTATGTTCTATTCAACCGAATAACAACAATAAATAAGTATATAGTGACATTACTCATTCAACATGAAGAATTTTCGGTTGGTACAAACAAGCACTTCATGTCCGCACGTAAGCAGGATATGGCAATATTACACTAAATGATACTTGTTGTGGGTATTTGGGTATTAATGCTGAAACAAACCCTTCGAACCTCTACTATTATTATGTTTCATAGAGTGGTTAATGCTCCTATGTCCTGTTGTATAGGTATGGTTGGTGAGTTTAATTGTCATTAATATTTGTAGATAGACACGCGACATTATGTACACATTGAAATGCGAGTGCCCCATTCAATATCCTTATTATATCAACACTCGTTTAGACTCGTAGGTGACACTTCATAGCTATGTAAATGCGTAGTAATTGTAAATTATATTTGTATGCTGAGATTATGGGGTGACATATCGTTGGGATTTGGGTAGGAGAGTTGGTAGTTGGTTGGATGGAAAAGAGACCGTTTCACGATGACGATAGACAATGGATATTGTAGTCAATTCTAATTCACAATTGACATTGCGCTGGCACCCAGAGAATTCTATTTTGACGATGAAAGGGAAAAAATTCTGAGTCTTTTGTTCATTGGAAAGTGGAGTGTCGAGCTCTCGTCACTTTCCTCTTGTCTCTCTCTCCTTCTGCATTGTTTGACTTCAATCTCATTCGAGTACTTACTCACATCACATCACGCAGCTTCTGTTACTAATATCTCCTTCCTATATACTACAGGCCGAGCCCGAAACTTTATTCATACCTATAGCATTACTCTTATAAGCTATAATAATATGAAAAGCTAATAATGGCAATAGTGAGTGGGCGAAGAAAATGTACAACAATAATCTAAAATAATTTCGGATTTTTCTTAAAAAGTTACTCTTATTGCTTACACTTAATACACACTTGCACATAATAAGACTGACACGACCATGTCATGCCCCTCTTTTATAATTATTTACAATTTCATTGCCTTGATTTCCAGGAATAATAATTCTGCTTCATATTGTGTTGAATGGAAAGCGTAAAACATAGAAAATATATAAAATTGCAGTTCACATCCTTAGACTATATGCAATTACACCAGTAGCGCAAAGCAATTTCAGGTATTGGTAGTGCTACTGTACTGTAAGTAGTTTTACCTAATATTTTTATTAGTATAATATGGTAGCTTGAAGCTTATGATAACATTTGATTACATTCCCATGTTACAATTACAATTACAATTCTTACCGTTTTAGAATGTTAACACACTTATTATGTCTAATGAAAATTAAGATGCTTGGGATTTGGTGTTTTGTATGTTCTCACCACGGTACACGATTCATGGAAAGATTATCAATTTCCCTAATTGAGAAAATTAAATCATAGCTACAGTCAATCTTATAAAACAACCGTTTTCGTGTGGCCTTACTTGGGTTTTGCCACCCATCATAAACGATTTCCAAAGTAGGTAGTAATTATTCGGATTTTAAAACTATTTTAAATTGACAGCCATGAGAATTTTTATTGTAACTTTGTTTAAGCATAGAACGGATTCATGAAGATACTGTTTATTCAAGAAATACGTACTTGAGCGAATCCATATTATTATGCAATAATAATAATCTCATGTCATGAGGTAATAGAAGTAATTTCATGAAAAAATTGTGTAGTACCATGTACTATAGCAAGTGTGGAATTGCATTTAGATGTATGCGTAAGTTATTTAAGAGAAATTTTGTGAGATTCTGCTGGAGTTGATTTGGTTATTGGGTGAGGGAGTCGGTCGGTCGGGTTGTCGAATGTCGACATAGGTACCTACATATAAAGTAGACAGTGTAGAGTTACATTGAGCTATTATATTCTGTTCTATTTTGTTGAAGGAGAGAATGGAGCTTTTCTCACTTGATCACAAAGAACTCATTGTCCTTCCCAGTCTCTCGATCCAAGTCTTTCTATTATTCCCATTATATTAAATCCCATTCTCATCGAATCTATATATATTGCATTTCCGTGGCATGGCTCTTCTCCCACTCCGCTTCACTATCTATCGGATTCCATCCATCCATCCAACCAAACCTTATGCAATCCAATGCTCTCCAGTCAGTCCGTCAATAGATTACGCACAAAATACATAAAACTACACTCTAATATCTTTGATACATATATAAAATATAGCGAGGAAAAGAAATAGGAACGGAGCAGGAAGGAGGATCAAGTATTAAAAACGTAAACCAACTATCATCTTCCTATTTACGTTTACGAATCTTGTTATAATAAAGTATGGAGTTATATATTTATATTAGTAAAAAAGCAACCATTAATACTGCATTATTATTCGTCTTCTATTTTCTTTCTCCCTTTTCTTTTTTGGCCAGAGCAGACCAGAGAGCAGGAGGACGTGGCTATTGTTATCATAATGGAAAATGTATATTCTTTTCTTCCTCACCATATAACTGGGTTGAATTTTGTGGACAACTGAACTGAATTCGACTCTCGGAGCTAAATAGGTAAAATAATATGAGATATAAGTACGTAAAGAAGAAAAAAGGAAAAGAATAGAGAGTAGTCGTTTAGATTGGATTGGATTGAGAAGAGAGTCTCTCGCCAAACTTCCATAAGGAGACTAAGTCAACTATGAAGTCAACGATGAAGAAACTTTTGTGATGGATGACACTCTGTATTTATAAATTGCCAAATAGAAAAGAATGCAGAAGTTCCAAGTGTGTAGTTGTAGGTTTTGTAAAGTACTTATTATCTTCCTTACATCATTCAATCAATTCAAAAAGAAACTTTTATAAGCACCCACTTCGTCCTATTGTAAAACGTACATAATTTTCCATTATTTATTCTCTTCTCTTATATACAAAAGTTCTCGCAAAAAAAAATTCCCTTAGTTCATATTTGATTCCAGAACAGTCTTCTTACAAATAATATAGCTCTACACTTCAAAATCATCAATGGTTTTCACAAGCGTTAGCCTATTACCTTGTCTTTCTAAAGAAAGTAACGTTATAAATAGACAGCATATCAATGGTTGCTTTTATGCAAAGTTTATACAAGATCTTTTATTATGAAACAATCTGTATTTAGCTCTGTCCATAATCTTTTCTTTGCCATACTCAGACTGAGTCGTACGTAAGTGTATAGAGACTATTATTCTGTTTAGGAGAGGGCGGAGCTCGTTGACACTGATGGCAGTTGTAAATAAAATAAAAATACTTGCACTTACATTTTGATTTTTGACATGTGACACGTGTTATGTTCTCTCTTGTTGTTACATATGGAGGAAAAGGGATGTGTTCTTATATAGGATCCTTTGCTTCTCCTGTTTGTTTTTCTATCCAATTTCACTATCATCCCTCTGTCAACTTTGGAAAGATGAAGGTGGAGCACACAGATTTCTCCCTTTGAAATAAAAATGCTATTGCGCAAACATATGAGCCTTTTGCATTCTTTTCTTTCATCCATTCTCGTGCACATGCATAAGATGAAATGAAAACTAAGCATTCGATTTTTATATTATCCTGCAGCCTCATGCAATGCATTGACACAAAGTAAACAGCTAACAAGAAATAATAAAAACAGTAGAATTCAATT
>JABASI010000398.1:0-40381 GCA_019776505.1 Tomocerus nigrus | reverse complement strand
GTCAATAATTCAAATATTGCGCGCTCTCTTTTACTGCCTCGTTAAGGTAATCAATCTACAACGCACATCTAATGACATCCTATACTACTATAGTTTCAACATGTCTAAATCTTCTAGAATTGTAAATTACTACGAATGAGTCTCTGTATCGTTTCGGATGCTAGATATTTGATTGATTGCTAGATATCATGAAAAATCAGTGAAGTATGCAGATGACCATGAAAATGACATCAAAAATGGAATTATGGTGAACCTAAAACCAATTCCCTTTGTTTGATAAACCTATACATGACCCTGTCCCTATTTTAGGAAAACTAATTAGTAGACAAAGTAGACATAAACCTGTACCTGATGGAAAGTTGTCATTCAATTTCTGACCGTTTTTTATTCAGCTCAAAACATCGAAAAAGTTAAAAAATGTTTCTGTCAAAAATCTGAGACAGGTGCTTATTGTAATTTGACTATCAAATTAAACAGTAAATCAGTAGGTAATCAGATCAATTTCACCCGTTTTGGTGGGTTTGTCATAGGGCCATATGCAAAGTGTTGCAAAGTTTGGTGAACATAAATCACTGTGGTCAACCTGTTTAAGTATTATGGTCTATACGGACAGGCGGACAGACAGTTTGATTCCATAAGCTCACCAGCGATTTTATGCCTAAATTATGTTATTTGCACTTGTTAATGTTCATGCAAATGTGTGTATTATTGGCATCTATTGTTTTGAATCTCTCAACAATTATTATTGATGCTGCTCCAAGACAAATAGCTACTTTTAAACAATATTTATCTGCTTATTATGTAGCATTGCTACTTTCCACTGATGTGAGATAGAGTAAAAGGCTACGCGTACGTTACATATGGTTAACCACAGGCTGTGCAAATACATAGCAGGGAATTCTAATTAAGCATTTAGCATGAAGTATTAGCAAACTCTAGCTAACTAACTACTGCTGCATTCTACTATAATAGTTTGGGTTTAACTTTCAGTCAGAGAGTCCAATCCATTGTAGTGTAATTACATGGCAAGGCAAGCCGAAGCCGAAGTTGGTATGTAGTTTGTATTCGTACTCGTACTGGTTGGTAAAGTGCATATCTACAAGACTCATACAAACTATTCCCAACAGAATAGTGTAGTGGTAGAGAAAGAGATAGGTATTTCTTCGCTGGTTTTCATGTCAGAGTGTTCAGTCGAGCCGACGGCTCTGTCAGTGCTAGACTTCCAGGCTCTCCTACAAGTTATTCCTCGCATTCTCATCTTGAACACGCGCTCGGTGGTTCTATTTAGAAATAGCGATCCATTTTAAGTTGTCAATCGAACAAATGTTAACTTAACTGAGTTTCAGTGTAAGTAATTCGAATTCTTCCATTTATATTGATTTTCTTCAAAATTTTCGATGTTTTACTTAAGAACTTAAGTTAGTTTAAGTTCTGTGCTCATTCCCATGATTTTCTGATTTATTTTCGGTTCCCATTGTATCTTGCATTATATCTGCTTCAATTCTACTACGTAGCTAGTTGACGACCAAAGTTCCAAGTTTATGTTTTGATAGCATAATATTACATGGTTTCGCCTGAACTGACTGTGAGTTATTCATAGATTGACTAAAGATAACATTAAATGTAGACACATTACATGCGTAGTTATTCTTTAGCTAATGCATTGTTTCACTGATGTTTAGTTCTCCGGGCTTTTCTCCATGTGCATGATTCTGTAAATGCCTTTAGGAAGCGTTTTTGCAATTGACTTAAATATCCTGAATATCAGAACAATAAAAACCTTTTTGTAAGTCATAAGTGCAAAACAAAGACTGCATTTGAAAATCAACTCAAAAACAATTGGAATGAAGTTCTCAGGCTTTATATAAATAAATAGTACCATCCTTTAGCATGTTACCTCTTTCGTTATTTTTTGAGGTTTAGAAATTTTTAATTCTCGTAAAGAACGATATAATGAAACACTCACCTCAGATTATAATATCTGTAGGAATTTAAACTCTTCTGCCGTACTCCGTACTGCATGAATCGATCGACTCATTTAAGATTTCCTATCAACGGATTTCTCTCATCGTTGGATATCACATTTCTGAAACAGGTACGGATTCTTTTTTATTTAGTTACAAAATATCATTCTATCGTAGAGTTAACTCTGTATGGGCATTCCGTCTGATAGAACATTGCGTAATATCATTTTCTCCTCCAATCAAATAGTAATCAAAAATTCTCAATAAACCTTGATCGAACATAATAAAAAAGGAGAGCACTCTGTATAAACGTGTACTTGTTTGAATAGCATATCTTCGAGTGCAATATGTAAATATGTACAGACATTGTGTGCAAACGTGAACAGACACTTTATGTTAACTTACAGAGCAATGTTCTTAAGACATTAATATACTAATATAGTTATACTATTTATATATAAATGTTCATAGTTATATAACCAAAAATAATAATGTTATCGTTATTATACTGGTGAGATTAGCTACAATGATTTAACAATGGGACGTTACAACATCAGAATAGGAGTTGAGTAGCTGTAATGCTGCCATTTAGGAGAATTAATTGCTATGCTAGCAGCTAGACTCGTGACATGTGTGAGTGACAAGAAGAATACAAAGAATAGATGAGGTGGTTGTATTTATGTTTTGAAGCAAGTGGTTTAGATCTGACATAATGCCCTGCAGGTTGCCACTGTGAATTGGCTCTGTTGCTCATTCTGAGGTTTACTATTATTAGCGATATTCAAGCTGAGTTGATGGACTCCATTTAAAGATTGCTAAGATTAAAGACTCATATTCAAGAAATGAATTTTAAATAAAACTCATAATGCTTTACATGAGAGCATTCCCTATGTGCCTATTCAAGCATATCTCGACAAATTCCTATGCACTTACATAATTTTAAAAATATATTTTATAGCTGTTCTAGAAGTGCATAACTAGCCTCGGTATAATATTATATCGTAGATAGAATTGCTATTTATTAGTAATATAAGCATTGTGGTCCGTGTATTCTTAAATAAATAATATTGTCATCTCTTCGTTAGAATAGTACTATTCAATTTAAAGTTCCCATCTATTTCATGCAGAAAGCCTTGTGGAACTAATTTAATTATGTGTTTTTTACATCATTGAAAATTTGTAGAAGGTAAGTTTTCTTTCAATTGATGCAATTTGGTTAAATATGAATTTCAAGTTCCAAAGTCTTATCACTATATTTTTCTTCAGATGTTAAAACCTAATTAGGTACTTTCTGGTTCTATGTAAATGCCTATATTTGAAAAATATTCATGACAAAAAACCCAAAAAAATATCATTGCTTAAGGAAGATGTATTCCTAACGCAAGAGAAGGAATACCTGAATGAAACACTGTATGCAATTCAACACCAAATCTCTATGGCCTCTATCATCTATATAAAGTGGATTGATAATGATAACGCAGGAGATTTAAAGGGTTAATTTATTAGTATAGAAGACAAAATGNAGTGGATTGATAATGATAACGCAGGAGATTTAAAGGGTTAATTTATTAGTATAGAAGACAAAATGGCAAGTAATTGGAGAAAAGAGCAGAGCAATCAAAATGAGTTTGTAGTAGAACGTGCTTAAGGATATATTCAGGAGTGCTGATAAGTGAATGTGCTGAACTGCTGACTGTACATAAGTTCACATGATGTTTAAGCTCTTTAGATTATGCGGTATAATCTTTGGGATTCATATTTAAGTCATATAAAAATAAGAATAATATTATGTTAGGCTGTATTATTGTTATTAGCAAGACTTGCCTGTCCTATCATTTCATACATATTCATATAGGAACTAGACTTGTGTGGAGATAGGTATAATATAGCAATGTGTATGACATGAATAATACGTACTTTCAACGGAGTATTAGCAGTTGGATGAATACAATGCATTAGTACACACGGCAATGGGAAATGATGAGACTTCACCTTGACTTAACTTGGTTGGTTTGTATGGTATGGCAGATGTAAATAGTCAGCGATTTAAAATAGCAACTAGTAGCTGTATCAAAGTGAGGCATACATACGGCTGGCAAAGGTATGGGCAAATAGATACTGCAATGGCAACTTTCGACGTCTCCACAGCTGCAAAGCACTTTTGCATGCATGGCCTAGCCATGTAACTGGTGGATTATATATGTATTGTATGTACAGTTGCTGTTGTTAGCAAAACAGCAACTGCAACTGAGGATTTGAGTTTAGGTTAAGGTTATAGCTACATATGAATGCATCAAATGAAAGAACATTAGTAATTTGTTTCCTTATTGTAAAGGTCTATATTATTTGTACTGCAAATTATGTAAAACATGTGTACTCACTACGCACATTGTAATAGCAATGTGCATCCCGCATTAGAGATCTCAATCTATAGTAGTAGAAACGTATTTTATCCTATTCTTCTACATGAACAGTAAAGATGTTATTGCATAAAAATATCGTAAACCTTAACCCTAACTACCTTGCCTCGAAGAAGATGCTGTGTTTTAAACCTTGTTTTCTTTCAGGAGTAAAGTAGTGGGTGTGAAAAGAATAATTATCCATCTGTAAATCTGTGTGAGTAATAAGTAGTATTGTTGCTCTTACAAATATGTTCATACAGGTTCATATATTACAACAGATAATATCTGCTCAACAATCGTTTTGTCCCTATTGGCTTCACATTATGTGTAGGTAGGTAGTTTTTACATTCGTTTACTCTGCGTTTAGATAACAATAAAACAAACCGCAAGATAATCAATACCAGGTGCAAGATTTTCATGTGTTCAACTGTTATCTCTCTATCAAAAGTCTTAACATGGAGTAGCACCAATTTTTTATTACCATAAAGAATAAATAATGGGATTTCGATGCATGGCTGATTCGATGATTGTGGTCTTGAGCTGTTAATGATGATGAGTGAGTCAACATTTATGTATTTTTTAGCATTCATCGACAAATATGTTTCAAGTAGGTGTAGGGTAGGATTGAACAAACATTAGCAATGCTACTCTTAGATGATGGCTTTAGGAAAGGCCTAGCATTTTTTACACGTTTTCTACGAATGCCGCCCGAATTTACTTGCTAATAGGTGCTAATAAGAAATCTATTGTTTTATTTTCTTTGGAAACCATTAAAAAATGACCACACAGGAGCAGAAGCAGCCCTAGGCATTAGAAACGCCTGGACGCCTAAGCCAAATTATATGAAAGTAATAATCTTATCGGTTACCGTTTGAGTAATAAAATTATACTTTGCTCACGATTATTGCCCGTACCACTTGTCTATTTGAATTTGCATGTTGAATTTTGACAATGTAAAATATAGTGGTGTAGGTTATGCGAGTTATTAAGGATGTACATTGCAGTGCATAGGCCAATTTACTCTAACTAAGAGAATATAGTAAATTAATGAGAATCTCGAGTTTTCTAGTTTCTGTAAGGTCAAATTGGTTTTCTGTCTGAGGGAGTAGATACAATACAACAATAGTGTGTAGATGTATATTATAGTTGTACTCGTTCAGTTTCCAGTGTAATCTTCTGATGTTGCTCCTTTCACATCATGGCAATTGGAATATCGGCAATAATTCACTCCGCTCGAATACAAGAGTAATAAAACTCAATCAACTGCTAAGCAGGTTTTTAATTAGCAAGACTCATGTTTCTACATATGTAAATGCAGGTTTGATTTGGATTTGGAGAATTATTTTTGTTGTAGCTTTGCTTCATTTGGCTCTGAATGTAAAGTGTGTGCACGCTGTAAAGTACAATAGATAAGCCGAGGTATTTCTGCACTGCATCTCTTTAATGAACGCTAACTGGCAATATGTCTAAAACGTGTAGGTAATGGTAAAGAAGAATAAATGTTCCAACTTTTTTTTTATTTCTCTGTAAAATTAGCTGTCTGTCCTGCATGTAGTTGCCTATATTTGGGATTATTTATGAAGGTATTTCACTCTGTGTTTCAAGATGCAAACAACAAGATGTTCATGTTAGCGTGAATTGAAGACGCTATTTCCATTTCACTACAGGATGACACTTGAATATATTTTTATCATCCTTTGAGAAGGCAATGGATTTCTGATATCTACATCAAAGATACATGATAACATTGCTGCTTATTTCAATAAATATATTACCAGACAGATTGGAGCATTAGATCATCATGCGAAATAATGATATTCCTTTTCATTTCACATGGGGAGGATAAATCTACGATCAAACAACTTGTTGCGTGACACAGATTCTCCAGAGGAATTTCTCTCCTATCCAATACAATTATTTACCAATGTGTCTCTTTGCTTACAGTGTTTAATGAGGAAAATATAAAGATCAGCATACTATGTGTAACCACTAATATTATTACTTATAAAGATTTTTCTTTCATATTTATACAGTGGGTACGGTGTTTTGGTATTTACCTCTGCTTACTCAATATTCTACTGAATTGATAATGATTAAGTTATGTAGTATAATGTTAGTAAACAAGTGAGTAAGTATTTTCTGCTATGCCCTGCTATTTACATAATACATGTCTGTCGACATGTCATTGGTATTTGGTATTCATGGACAAATTATGCATGTATACTTTGTTTATTGCCTTTTGCTTTCTGCATGGAGCATAGAAAGGATCATTAAAGTCGATGTCTACTATCTGTATGTTTATGGTCCTACTAAATACTTCTATGCGTGCAATTACAGACTAATGTAAGTAATGTGAATCTTAATCACGGATAAACATATCATCAAAGTGGAAAAACAACTTATCCCCCTTTTGTGATATACTAGTGAAAAACACATGGATTAAGTAATGATCTGCCAGAGCAGAGTTCAAAATCTTCATCTCAGAATCGATAAGGGTACGTAGTATTGGGTAACGGGCTAATTCTTGCAACAGTTTCCAAAAGTTCCCAAGTCAAGAAATGTATGAGTCCATTAGATATGTATGAGTTTTTGATACCTTTTGAGCATTACTTATGTATGGATTGCTGTCGGAGGTTTTGTACTGAATTTCTAATGCAGTAAATAAATAATTCAGTAAATGATGATAGCATTGAGGATATTTCGCCAATGGACATGGTATTACATCATTGCTATGTTTATTATTATACATCTTATTGGAGCGGAGTGGGAGTGTGTTATTGCCCATAAGACAGTAATTACATTGCTTCCGGTATAATATTATAGTTACGTGCACATACACAAATATACCTAAGTAAATATGTTTAGCTCATCCTGTATTCTCTGTTTGTAGTAAGCGTCTACATAATTCGGCTTGAAGGTACAGATAATCTGACCTGAGTTAGTCGAGCAAATCTGTGCTGAAAGTGGTTAGCTATGAAATGGCAATCAAATGAAATGAGATGTTTTTGGCTGACGGACAACAGAAGAGAAGTCAGTTATTTAGTCCCTTTGAATTTAATCGCAAAGAAGGTTTACTATTTTGCATACTACGAACACCACTACTAGGTTACTTAGTCAATATAGAGGATGTTAATATGCTAATGTAATGCAAAGGTTAAATTATACATCATTACTATGTAGGTATGTCTTAGTTCATAACAGCATTCCTATAATATATTACCACTACACTAAAGAGTTATTAAGGATTGGGAGCGTAATTTCTTCGCAAGCTTTATATTTATAGTGGTGGATGATCGTGTGATGTTTCCTGCTTGAATAACCGACAGAAGAGGCGTCTAGCTTTGTTTTAGAATTCTTCATACTACTACTACACTGATATTAAAACCATCATTTAGCATTTAGATAGGTAGCCTAGAATTGCTAGAAGCGTATAATAGGGAGGTCCCTATGCTAATCTTGACGTGGCAATAGTCTTTCATCTTGTGCTGTTGAATGAGAACCAAGTATTCATTCGTGGCTCATTCATCAAATGTCTGAAAGGCCAGGAGCTTGGAATTGTAGAGAAGATGAGTGGAATCTGAAGTTAAAGTCGACTAGCAGTCAAAGGCTAAGAAGCAAAAGATGAGGATGTTTTCTTGTCTTGTTGGTATGTTGCCCAGTTATAAAGAAATGATTCACCAGTCACCAACCACCAATGCAATATATCTACGTACCTACTACCTACTCTATGAATAATATTTTTTCAACATCCAGATGTATCTACCTAAGGAATTACGTCCGTGCGGATACAATATTATGACTTTGCGGTGTCTATTTAAATATAATAGCGAGCAGACGTGCTACAAGCATCCAATTTTCATATTAGTCTGGCTACAAGAACAATATTGCTAACCATTTAAGATAATGATACATAATATATGACCCTAGGTGCTCTGAATCTTTCTATACAAATAGCATCCACTTGATATACTTCATTACATATTGAAGGATAAAGGAATATCTGTTAGAAGAGCGGATTCTCTTTATAACACGCAGACATAATTATAAGCGTATCCTTATGACTTATATATGTAAACAGATAAATGTAGATGTAATGTATGTAGCACATTTTAGAAATTCGTGTGTGTGACTGTGGGTATTAAATTAGAAATAAACTTGAAAAGTAGAAGTAGAGATAAGTTCTTGGTGAGATACATGACTACTCTGGTGCATAAGATACTTGCTTCTCATATCCATACAGAATACAGACTGTTTTAAATGCACCACACCGCATGAATATAGTTGTGGATTGTAATAATGTGTTTTCGTCAGTCAGTCAGTGCTACTTCTTTTCTGGATCGTTTGTAGGAGTTGAGTTGATATGCGTGTGGACCTTGATACAAAAATAAAATTAGTCTTATACTACAAAGTAAGCTACTAAGCTGTGTGTCGAGAGAAGGAAGTCAAACTAACTTGAGTTTACTTAGCAAACGAGACAAGACTAGGACCAGACGACGACGGTGTTATGTACCAATTCAAACACCAACTCTCTCTCTATTATGCATTATCTTCTGCTGCACTGTTTTCCTTCTGTTCTT
Source organism: Tomocerus nigrus (assembly GCA_019776505.1). Lineage (NCBI taxonomy): Eukaryota > Metazoa > Arthropoda > Collembola > Entomobryomorpha > Tomoceridae > Tomocerus > Tomocerus nigrus. The sequence continues at coordinate 31,438 of JABASI010000398.1, read as the reverse complement.
GACTCTCATCTCTCACGACCAATTCAACTTACTGAACTGAATTTGGAAGCAAGGGCAACCAATTGTTTTGTCAATGTGTCATTCCCTCACTGAACTACATTCTACTAACTATTCTTAGGATACGATCCCTATTCCTAGTTCAATACAAATACAATCTACTACCTATTCAAAATTAACAACAGTTATAGAGAGAGTCACGAAGAAACTATTTCATTGGGCCGAACTACATCTCAACTAAAAGTTCGCCATCCTTACTCTATTTAGCTATAATAGATTACACGTAAATTATTCAAAAGGGATAATAGTATTAGCATCATCCGATTACTAAGCTATGCCATGTCTCACTCATGCAGAGTTCAACCTGAAGGTGAATATTCCATAACAGAGCCAATATCGAGTCCAGTACCTTCCTTGCCACTTGTGACGTGACTATTGTTCCTCATTCTTTAAACTAGTCAGAAGCAGAATTGGAAGTGCTAAAGATACTTAATTATTAGCACCATTACATTAGGAAATTCCACAATATTATTAGTTAATGTGGAAAACTAAATTGCTCGCCATTTCAAGCTATCCAGATCGGCATACCGAATTTTTATGTACAACGCAATTAGCAAAATGACCTACATAAATATTGTGCTTAGTTAGATGATGATTGATGATGTATATGTAGGTATTCTGTACATATTTATTTCTATGAATGAATCTAGACTCTAGAAATAATAAGTTCGAACTTGAACTAGGTATACATTATTTGCTATGAAGAGTATGATAGAATGTCATTTCAATTGAAAATAGAAAAAAATAAATTAAAAATGACAATATTTGTTACTATTTTATTTTTCTTAAAAGTGATTACGGCACATACATAGTAATCCTTTTTCTGCATATACAGAATACATAATGTACAATATGTAAAATATAAATGTTTACCAATTGTTCATGTAGGTAACATAACATTGTATGAGGTAAATGCTAGTGAAAGCCCCCCCAGTGTGTTTTTATTGTCTAATTGTTATAAACTTGCATAGATTTCGCATTAGGTAGTAATCATTATTACATGAAGTGAGCTTTGGAATGTACCTTTGTATTGTAGGTAATGGTTTTGGATGTGGTACTCTATTGTAATAAATTTTAGTTGGGTAGATAAAGAAAATACACGATTTTAAAATATTACCAGTAATACCCTGACTCCTGACTCGAGCTTTGGCTTGATGAAGTAGACATTTGTCGTGTAGGGATTGAGTTATACACTAGCAGCACGCTAATTCATATTGCTAAACTAGGTTACCTAAATACTTAAAAGTATTATAATATGTCCGTGCTCATATTTTGATGGCATCCATGAGCAGTAATAATATTTCTACCCTGCTACTATCAAACTACCAACTACCACTTATGCTACTCCTTTAATCAGTTGCAAATTGCAAAGTTACAATATTTACACAGTGTTTTCAATTCTCAGATAAGATTCGGAATACATGGCACACAATCACACAACTTGCACTGTCGCACTTAACCCATAATGCATCTAATGTTTCATACCGAAAAAAACTAATTTTTTCACTCTTGTACGCCCTGCTGTGAAGTGTGATAATTATAAAATTGCAACTACTTCTATCTAAATAGGTGTCTTATTTTCAGTCAATTTTATTAGATGCAAAATTTTCGCCTGGCCCGTATTTACCTATTAATTCTAATGGTCAGATGTTTATTTTTATTTGCGAATGTTAATTTGGCATGGCGGTGGCATTGGCATAATATTATTAGTCTTTCATCTAATTCATGTTACTTATCATTCGTTTCAAATTCTTTTAATAGGTTAATGAGTTGGGACTCAAAGCCTCTGTGTCAGAAGTCATAAATAACAATAGCCTTCCAACGATAGTGGAGATGATGAATGAGGTCTTTTAAATAAACAGTTAATCAACTGACTTGTAGCATTCAGTTAGCTTTAAATGAGTACTCAAGAAGAAGGCATTATGAACATGACCCAATCTGAAGAAAAAGGAAGAAAGAAAAACATTTTGTGAGTCAAAGCCAATCTTGAGCTTGGGCAGTTATATGTACATATAAAGTGCTATCTCTAAGAGTCAAAGTTTCATTTGGTCATAAATAAAATGGTTTATAACAGAAATAACCACCAGCACGGCATTTTCTAGTATATATGATACCTTACTAAAACCTCTCTTTCTCTCATACGAATGAACAAACAAAGATGTTATTCGATGCAATATGCTTAGGCACAAATATGTTCCGTTGAGACTATTTTCATATATGATAACTGTGTCTTGAACAAGAAATACAAATGTAAAATCCAGATAAATCAATTTGGTGGTGGAGGCAAATATTACTGGCCACATAAATGTAGACGGTAGACATTTGTAAGACAGGCATGATGTTGATGACAGATATTTGATAAACAAAACTTCTCCTTCATTTTATTTTACTTAGTATTATTGAAGCGTCTATTGCTTGCATCATTCCATTTTTCTTGTTTACCAACTGAAACTCTAACTTTGCATGAATAGCGACAAAAAATAAGGATGTTGTCTGTTACCATTTTCGTTTAATCGCAGAAAACTAACCCTATAAAAAATTTTGGTGTGCCTATTTTTGTCCAGTCATGAATCTGGAGCAATGTTGTTCAACACCATTTTTATCTCTTAGTACTTAGAAAACTTTTGGCATTTTATGCAAATTTACGAACACAAATGGCGATGGTCACGAATTACGGCAAAAGGAGTCATTGAATATTAATTGTAATTTCTGGTTAAAATTAAAGATGTTAATTAGTTGTGCACATTAAAGAAATAAGTATACATAATATGCATTTACATCTTTACTTTATGGATACGTAAGAGTTAAACTATTCCGTAAAAGGTCATGCAGTAGTATCTGTACCAGGGATTAACATGATAACAAAACGCAATAAATAATAATAAAATGATCCAAATAAATCGAAGGGAAATGTCGATAAACCTTTCCCGGACTTAGTGCCCAACCTTCAAAATGGTCATAGAGACATCAATGTTCGTGAGCCGGAACTGTTTAGCTAAATTATATAACATGGATTATTGATTTATTTCATTATTGCACACTAATAGGAGATTGTTGTACATATCCTCATAATATTAGACTGCGTAGCCATTCCAATACTAACTGTGTGCTTCAAATGGAAATTAGTATTCCCGTAGTAAACGACGTAAGTCGATAGTTCGGCTCGTTAATTTAATAATTTACATTGCAGCTTGTTTCGGCACTTGCCAATGGCGCTTCGCAATAAAATCTCTTCTTTTCATTAGAATAATATTTATTTTATTGCTTATGAGCATGTCATGCTCATGATCATAATATCACATCGTCTGTTAATACAATGTGCTTTCTCGACATACAAACGAGGCACGTAACAATCTAGCAAGTTATTTGAAAGCATAATAGCAACCTTGTCCATATTCTTGTCTTAGTGTATAATGTATAGCTGCTGATAATAATATGAGGTAATCATGTTTGTGCAGAGAAGTGCCTTATAGTAACATTGTTTGCGCATTCAAGTCGATATAATAACAGGCAACAGCATTTAAAAGGGATAATATTAGCGAGAATAGTTATATAACTATTATGCATTTATAAGGTTGCGTGTCATGGCAGTTGGTCCTGCCTAGCTCAATCCTTTATACTTTGGATTAGCTTTGTTTCTAAAGTCACCAATTCAAAGAGCAAAGGAAACCACATCATAAACATAAGGAGCCGGAACGCAAACCACGTCGCGTTTCTTCTTATATGGTTAAAATGCAATTTATTTCATATGCAAATTCCTCTTTATGAATAGTTTATCCCCACACGGTCTTGACAACTGAAGACCTAACCTGAAACTAAATGACGGTTAAAAAATCAGCATTTCTGAATGGGAAAGCTCTTTTAGGAATTGTGGCTTAGCTTATTGTTCGCCTCCATCATCCTTAGTACAATGATATTGTATACAGATTTAGACTAGACTGGGATAAATTTCCAATTATGGAAGATTTGAGAACAGATCTGGCAATTTACGATTAGGTTCGTGGAGATGCTAACACCAAGCTACATAAATGAGAGGCAGTTGGAGAGTGATGATAAACACTGCTAAATGCTACTCCGTAAAAGATTAGTCTGAATTGTAAGCAATATTATATATGCAATCGTATATTACGTCTATAGGTGAGAATTAAGGTGCATTATTATGGAAATAAATTCAGCGAGCCAAGCTGTAGGAAACAATTCAAGTAGGTAGACACTAGACATTGACTCTAAGTATCCCAATTATTTTAAATGTTGATACATAAATTAGCTCTATCCAGAGGCATCACTAATTTGAAGTTCAGCAACGAAACCTTTTAATATTTTGCAGCAGTAGGAGCGATTATAGAGCAATTACTGCCACGTTGATCTGCACTATATATAATTACGCTTATTGCTCATTACTCCATTCTCGTTCATGACTTCATTCTTTTCCTATGTAGCTATTTTCTTCGAGAAATCCTTACTTCTGCTTTCAGATCCATCTGTTCACACAACTCTTATTATTATTGACCAAGGTTACAAATCTGCTACGAAACATATGTATAGGTACTTATTACATTTGTGTTATCACTTGTCTAACAAAAATGATGATTGTGCACTGGATAAGAATAATAAGAATACGAACGAACCACATTTAATGTTTTATCTGTAGCTATACGAGAACTCGAGAACGTGTACTGCATTTTCTACGAGTTTTGTATTTTTAAATTAGTGAAGACAAACCCAGAGAAGATTAGTAATGATATTCTTTTATTTAGTTTAGATTAGTTAGATAAGGAAGAAAGAATTTCAAAAATATAATTTTTCCCATATTAGGAATATGTAAATTCAAGATATTATATTTCTGCATTTAATTTATACTACAAGCACATACAGATGCATTTTTACATTGTTAAATTGACGGGAATGTTGGCTTTAGTTAGATAATAAGATCTAAGGTACAATGTACAGAAGTTAAGAAAGAGCATGTCTCTTCTGCTTTGTTAAAAAGCTAAAATTCATTTATTCGCTTGTTTAACAAGATACGAAGCGTTGGTTAAAGGTTATTCTAGTGCTTGTTTATGCAAAAGCACGGAACTTGCGAATTACAGACGACCTTTCATCCAGTCAACTAACCCAACGAAGATCGTTAACTATGCGCTGAATGCTGTACTGAACTATTTTATTAGGCAACCAACTGGTGGAACACAAGTTGGAATGTCTACTACCGTCTCAAGAAATCCACATAAATTTCTTAAGATGGTAATACCATTCTCTATTTAGTTAGTTAGGAACTGTAAAATATTTTAAAATATAACTTGTAATACTGAACTTAAATTTAACTCTTGGTTTTCTTCGTAGCTTGTTAGTAGAGCTATTATCTTCCAACAAGATAATTAATACGTGTGTGTTAATTGAGAAAGCTGATTAGATATGCAAACCTATTTATTTACACTATTTATTTTGGAGACGGAAAATTTGAACTTGTATTTACATTTTTCGTTGCTTTGTATTTAAAAGTTTGAGATGAGAAGAAGCGCTGCTGCCTTCTGTGGCCTATGTGATCTGCATGAATATAAATTGGAAATATATCGCGTTTGACTTCCAAGACGTGTCAAAGGAAACCTGATCTAAACTGGAAAGATTCGGTTAGCTGATCACATCGCCATTGCAGCTGTTCTCATCTCATTCTTTTAAGGAAGCTCAGAGTCACAATTGGATTTATTCGCTGAATCGTCGAGGAATTATTGCTAATATGATTAAAAGCGTTTGGAAAGAGGCAATCAATCTCTCATTTCGTTAGATACTACTGACTTTGTTGTATTTTGACTTAGCGCCTCCATCCTCCTCCTCTCCGGCAATGTGGACATAAACTAATATTATTTTTCTTTTGATGCTCAGGCACATCCTTAGCTACGCGACTAAAGGGCTTAGCGTATTTTTGTGTATTTTTCCATCAGACTTTTACGGTGACTTGACTTAGTTCTTTAGTATTGGTAGGCTTAACTAGTTTTACTGGTCTCTGTATCACAGAATTACTGATAATTCAAGTTCCTATTATTCTAGGGGCGTTGTCTATTAATAAAATAACCATATTTTCCATCTTGTCTCCTAATGACTTTACTTAGGCTTACTTCACTTGAATTTTGATTAGCTGGATTGCATTGAATTCCTTCAGACGACTTCAGCTCAACTAATAATTCTCTATCGATTCAACTCTTCCATGCTAAATTCTTTGACCCTATTTTCTATAGAATTAACAGGTATACATCTTACATCTTACACCCCTTGCTGCTACTATATATCAAAAATACTACGTACAATGATTTTATATTCGAGTAGGTAGTACTTTTCAGGATTTGTCCGTTGTGCACAAAACGGAGAAAAGTTATGTACAAGTGGAAGAATGACCTGTACATATAAAAATCGGGCTTATATACTTGAGAGATTGCTATAATTGAATCTAGTAGGAAGAAAAGTGCAATTTTAAGCTCTGTATTGGATGCGTACATATTCTACATATGTAGTATGTCCAATTGAGATTCAATGTACAATGTAATTCTGGAGTGGAGTAGATTCTAAGTGCATTACATATATAGCGAAGAACGATAAGAGATATGATCGGAGTGAGTACATGGCTTAACATCAAGATAAGAACAAAGCGAGATTATTATCTGTCTGAGTGAGTGAGTCAAAGTAGTTGGGTCTGGTCCTGGCCTGTTCTGACTCTCTTCTTCTTGTCTTCGGCTACTACTGCAGTATACTTCTTCCTTGGCTGCATGTTCTTTTGGTCTGGGTCGAGGCTGAAGTGCTGGAGTTTCTGTGCTAGTTGAGCCAAATCGAAGGATCCGAACTTTCTTGTTACGTGACGTCTTTCCGGACCACTTGCTTGCTTGACAATACTAAGCAGGTAGTAGAGTAGCAGGATTTTTGATAGCTCCTGAATTCCATTTGAAGCGCAGCGCTGAGGGACGACTTGATCCTTTGAGCACAAAATGCAGTAGGAATTGAATTGTCTACAAATGCGTGCATAGGCAAAACAGACATCAAAAACGTAGCAAGGACAAACAGATAGAATCACTGATGAAAAGAATAAAGCTGAACTATTTTCTTTAGTCGACTGCTGCTGCTGCTGCAATGACTTTTACTTACAATACAAAAACATTTAGCTGGGACAATAGAGCTGTTGGAATTTGAGACTTATTGAAGGGAAGGAACTGAAGATACTGGATTACAGACCAAGCACAAAGTAGAACTGGATAAATGAACTGACTCTAATTCTTATTCTTAGCTATTGTTATCAATCGCAGATTTGACAAAACTCCTTTAGTGAATACACTTTCTCAGAAAATAACCTTGATGCTTCAGAGATTATTATTAAACCAGTTTGAAAAGTCAGTTGTGTACAACTACCTACATAATCTTATTATCATAGCATATCTTCCGAGATGACATTGCTACAGAAATTTTTTGACTGAAAGTCAATTCCACTATTAAGTCTGAGAGGCTTTTCCACTATACCTACTGAAATCGTATCAGTTGCAACAGACTGTCACAACTTTAGGCATACAGTATTATATCAGATATTTGTATAGGTATCTATAGTTCTACTGATTTGCGAGGGCTATTTATAATGAGCATGAGTTGAGCACAACTTCTTGGAAACAAGGAAAATCATTGAATTATTAAAATGTCACAGAAATGAATCTGATGAAATATATTCTCTCAATTACTTCTTGTGACATTTTAGATATGGGCAACATCAGAGTTTTTTTTATTGGAGAACATTGCTTTCATCCGATTTCTGTGTGCAGAAAGGCTTTTTTATTTTGATTAAATATCCGGACCTGTGTATGTCGGCTTTCACATTTCCGATCGTACAATAAAATTCTGATTGCATTCGCTCTCCAGTCTAGCTGTTGAATATCTACATAATAATACGCACTAGATTGAATTGGAATGATGAATAAGAGCTCCAGAATGTATCTACACAACTTTAGCTATCACGTTTCATCATTATTTATTTTAATTCATGGCTGCATATAAATTCTGAGAGTGAAAAGTTGCCAATGAAGGCATCCTCTTTAGACAATAATTTCGAAGTAGTGTCTTTAGTGTCTTAGTCGTAAGTTACGAGCAAATATTTTGCTGTAGTGGAACAGAGTAAGTTGTTTCTGAACATGTTTTAATAACGGAGACATATTGTTCTCTCTGTAGTAGGTACCCATATCTTAAAATGAGAAAACTTTCCCCTGTTTCCGTCTAGTAAAGTATAATGTCATTTTAAATGATAAATACCCTCTCACTTTCATCTTACAACAATACTCCAAAGTCAACCTGTAGTTCACAAGAGTCATAATACTTAGTCATTTCCTCTGAATTTTCAACTTTGAGAGTTATTTCCAACTTTGTTAATTAATTACTGTCTAATTGTTCCTAGAAAGGGAATCATATGTATAGTGATAATGTTTCGTGATATATTTAGTAGAAAGTAAATGGACCATTTAAACGATTTGAAAGATTATTGCGTAATTCTGACATTTCTGTTGGGTTCAATTGGGTCCTGTATGTGTAAATTTGCTTGGAGCATAGCATGCTGATAATGCCAAAGATGTTGTTTCGTATTGCATTAAATAAGAATGACATTTTTTGCCCAATAGAAGTATAATATACAGTACGAACCAAAAGTTGTAACCTTGAAATATCCAATTTCATTCTTCATTGGGGCATCCCTGAATATGCATTCTATATTCTATCCTAATCACATCCATCCATCCAGTTGGAAAATGAAAACGGTTGGGAAAAAGACAAAAAGTGTCCCTGTTGATAATTCTATGAACTGTATCGGCAATATTTGGTATGCTATTCGAAAGCCAATACTCAAGATATATACTTTCGTCCGTACACTACCGAAAAAGAGTATTTAGTAACAGTTTTATTCTTCAAAGAAAGGAAACCAAAACCTAATGCATCTACAGTATTATTTACTTGCAAAGTAATGGTTTACATAATCATTAATTAGTGGCTCTAAATCATATTCTGTAAATCTGTAGTAACATCAAAACCATGAAATCAACTGTTTTTTTCTAACAACTCGGTTTCTAACCTGTGACAAAATTTTGTGCTTGCAGAGAAATTCCACCTGCCACATATTTGGCAATGTAGTAAATATTTCGGATACATAAATTAAGGAACTGCGTACTATTCTGCCATTCTAGTAAAAAACGGTTTCTAATTTTTACAATTGAAAGAGAGCGTAGCATGGATTTTTATATAATATGAGAAAGGAAATTTCGCGTCAAAGTTGTTTAAATTTTGAGTCGGTATAGTAGTGGTTGAAGCTGAAGTCAAAATTGTCGTGAAGTTGTCGTGACTTTTACTGTAATAAAAGGCTGTATCAACATAGAAAGGAAAGAAATCTGCAATTTAGATAGGAGAAGTGGACTAGGTTGACAGAACATGAATAAGAAAGTAAGTAAAGCGAAAAAATCTATCTTTGCAAGTTGAAGTTGAGTTGGCGTTGGCACCCGGAGGTCTCTCTGTATCCCGAATGTCATATTAGGTACAGTTGCGTTGTTCATCTGTAAAATTACATTTGTGAGAGTGAAATGCTACGAGTACACAATTTTCTCTGTGTATTTGATAGGTACAGAACTCTAAGGATATAATACTATTATGTCGTGGAAACTCTCCTCTCTGGCTCTCTCGCTTTTCATTCTATGTACATTGAAATAGATTCATACCCCAACGAAAAGACTCTGTTAGCCTCTTCCAATGAAAAATTGAAAAGAATAAGGTGGCTGGATCACTAAAAGGCTCTCGGCTGCGTTTCCGAGTTTGTTTGCTGAACGGCCTTACAATTTTTATCTATAACTGAAATGAAGGTTCCTCACTGTAAATGACGTGACATGTCTCGGAAGTCGGGTTTTATGTCTCCTATGTACTAACAATAAATAAAATAAACTTTCCACTACTGTTTGTACATGTGTCGGGAGCTAAACTCTTATTTTATGGATATTTTAATATTATTGCATAAACATAAGACACAAATACATACATACATCCTTAGCTTAACTCTTTTTCTGTCCTAATCTCCCATTTCATTTTATGTAGTTATATTTCAAACAATCAATAATATGTTATGAAGCCTCTTTTCTACCTGAGGCACTATTAGCATCAGGTACTATAGATATCCATGATTGCGTTCAACAGTGCCGTGCCACTATCTACAATCATGTCAGGTAGTCATATCAAATGCCATTGTTCAAAGTATTGAAAGTCCAGAAACGTTACTGTGATTGCCAAACCTTCCCCAAAGGGACTTTTCACCTACTTACTTGGGACAAACTTAATCTTTTCATGTACCTACACTGTTTTCAAACTTGGAAACATTCATTTTATACAGTCCATATACACTCTGTAACACAAGCCTATGTGCAAATATTTACTACAGATATTTGAACTATTTATAATAGTGATGATCGATACACTGTAATATAAACTTGGTTACAGCAATGGCCAGTATCATACGTACAGGAACTGCAAAATTAAGTACCTGTACTAAAATTTCGCCTTTAGCATTAGCATAAGCATCAATTAGCATGTAATAGTAATAGTGTAATACCATACGATAGATGCGACCCATTCCTCTCCGATTCTTATTCCTCTGCTGTAATCATGTCATCCGTTTAAATTCTGATCACTCAATAAAATCCTGTTTTGCAATTTAAATTGCCCAGTTAAAGTTTGAAATAAAATTAATGGACCCAAAATTGACCCAATTGGATCCCATACTTTGGGGTAAGAGGAATGATGACCCAAGATTGACCCAACTTGTTCTATCGCCATAATATTATTGAGCCGAAAAAAAGAGAGTAGAACAGACACGTATTACACGAGTTGTGTCATTTTCCATACCCAATTAACGTTTGGAGTAGAATCTCCAAAAAAAATCCTGCATTTTTTAATATACATTAATTGCCTCTATAGAATACTCAGTAACATTCAGTCCCACAGGAAGGAAATCAATTTTTTGCAGTACGGTTATCTTCATAGTAGACAATTTTTAGACTTTTGATTGTATGCAGTTTTCAAAAAAAGAAAAATCGATTTATATAATATTGGGCTAAATTGTATGAAGTTGATAATGGGAAATTACCAGAGATAAATGTAATATCTCGTGTGCTATGCTATTTTCAGTTCTTGCAGTTCACATAAAAATGGACTACGTAGGTATCTTCCTCCTAGTCCGTAGTACATGAATGCATTTGTGTGTACATAAAAGAACATGTTACACAAAACAAGCTAGTCCCACGTAGATTGCAGATAAGCGCTAATAAAATATTTATAGTTCATTTAACGATCTACGGAAAAGCTATTTTATAGTAAAGCATTTTTGGGTGGACACAATCAAAAGTGCTGGCCAAGGTTAGATTCATCAGGTACATAGTATACGACCGTCTGCTAATGGCGAATGTTCCATTTTACAGGCAGGAATCTCACTACGAGTGATAATGTGAACTATTGAAATTGACAATGGAATTTTATTGAGAGGAAGTCGCATAAATCCTATAGATTTTTATTCTCAACTGTTGCTAAAAGTACTTAAACCGTCCAGTTACCAGTTTACCAGTCGTGAAATAGTTGCACACATTTTGCAATATTATGGTGCTAGTACATGTCTATCTAAACCTGTCATCTAATGATAATGAGCAATGTCATTTGGGTCATATACTCTTTGCTTTTGTAAAAGCGTCTTATTATTATGCTCGTCATACAATTAGCTGCAGTACAATTGGCTTAAGTATTTCAAGGGACAATGGAATTGTCGCAATAAAATAGTGTCCCTAAAATTCTTTCCCCACTAAGTAGACATAAATATTTACGAATACAATAGGAGGAATTGTGAGTGACATTCTGCATTGAATTCATGTTTTGCGCATTACTCATCTGATCTCGTCGTCAGCGCCAGCACCTAATTAATCCCTTTATGAACAAGTACATGTCAGAGGGAAGCGAAAAGATATAGTGGATAAAGAGATTGCAATAGGAAATAGATAGGAAGTACTAAATAAATGTATTACATAGAAATAATAAATAGCTGGCCTTGATAGGGAAATCACGGTCGCAGGTTTCGTGCTGGTGAATCCTAATAGCGAATATTTCTATTTCTACACACACACGAACCGTCATCCATAATAACGCCAACACCAACTCACCATTAACATCTACCTACGCTGCGTTTTATTTTGCAAAGTCCGCAAATAGTCAAAAAGATAGAATTGGCACACGGCTTCTCCTATCTCTATACGTGTACGTACAAATAAAAATCTGGGCTACGGGTACGTGCATGTTTACCACATCAGACACATCTGTACATACATATTCCATTAATGTTTTTGGCTGACATCTCTTACCGTCGAACCTTCGTACGACTTAAAACTGCTAAAACCAACATAGAAACACACTGATTCAAGACTTCAAAATAAATAGCTGTAGCAAGCAGAGCTTATTTATTGTCGTAGTATGTGTATCTCAAGAACCGGAAATGGCATTGCAGAAACGGTTAAAACCAGCCAAAAACCTCCCAAACAAATAATGAGGTTCACATTTCAGGAAAACAGTAAAAATGAAAAGAGTCAAATGATCCGTGATGTTCGTTTACACCCAGAAAATTATTTAACTGCCATGAAATGCGTTAATGTCAAAGCCTATTAAAGGTATGCAATGGCAAGCACCATCTCAAACAATAGATTAGTATTTTCGACAGAAATGCCTCGGACATGGACATGACTAACGGAATTTTGAATATTCATTGCCGTTGCAAAATTTTCCCGTCCGTTTTCTGAAGACATACTTTCGAAAAACATTTTCGAATTTTTCTATAATGAAACATATTTCGTGAAATGATTAAACAAATCTTAGCTTAAGTTTTTATTTTGAAACTTCGCGATGAGTATTTTTTGAGTTATGCTCACCCCCACCCCTTGACGTTGTTGGATTGAACTGTCTTGCTAATTAATTACTTATCCAGCCCTTTAGTATGAATTTGTGGAGTATTACATCATGTATCTTGAAAACAAATCTAAAACTATTTCATGCAGAATATAATTCTGAGAATAGATTTCCATTTTTTTTCGAGTATTAATATAAATGTGACTTTTATGAGTGAAAGGATCCGACACGAAAGGAGTGGATATTCTCTAGCTAACAAATAAGTGACAAAAGTAACTCACTACGTAGCCCAGAGACCTTAATTTCGTTGCTCTTTTTCTGGCTGTCATACTGTCCCTTGTAGCTATTGGGATGTGCGTGTGCTGATGATGATATAATGACGTGCAATTTTTTCATGGTCCCAAAGGCAATCTCATTTGTCATTTTGTCTCTGAAGTTCATAGAAGATGAGTGTCATATCATTGTGTGTATTTCGTAATAGAATTGTCGTGGATCAGTAGACAGAATATAATAAGTAATAGAATCAGAAATGAAGGTATACCTAAGCAAAGTCGTTGAGTCTTTCCTCTCTTTCTGTTTTAATATTCTTGTGCCAAGTTAGAGATCTCATCCGAAGTACACGGTTAAGACAAGCGCACTTCCTCCTTTTCAGTATCTTCCCCTTTTGCGCTTATAAGACACGCTGGGAAAATTATATAAGTATATTAGTCTGCAAATCCAATTTTTTCGTTTAATAGAAATTGTAGCTAAAGAATGGCTTATTTCCATGTACATCCTTATACTGGTTAATAATAATGGAGATATCAGATGATATAATTACAAGGGGCGCAACATGTGTACCTATATCCACTCTACTTTAATAGAAAAGAAAATTTTCCTTTTGTTGGTATGTGACGTGCATAATAGTTGGAGGATAAAATCCTTCGTTCGTGGCATTTATATGCATAGGAGCATTTTGCTGGACGTCCATTACATACTAATATACTTGTGCTGTGCCGCATGTTCTAGTGGCTAGATAAGAATTACATTACGTTACGCAATGTATGGAAGAAGTTGTGCTCTATGAAATGCAGAGTGTACCTACTCGCATTAGCAATAGAAGAGCAACGTGAGTTACTTGTACAAGGTAAGCAGGCAGAGCTCAGAGGCTGGCAGAATTAAGTGCACTAGATACAAATGTAGAAAACCCAAAATTTATGGCAGTAATAATTGTAGCAGTCGTTTTAAGTATAGTATAGTAGGGAATAATATAATAATACATAATATACATATAGATAGCTACTCTAGTTTGTAGTAGTACGCTCGAATCTCTCATAAAGATAAGAAGAGGGAATTGTGGTGACTGATTTTGGAGTGAACTATCTCACTGTTGGTTTCCTACAACTGTCTCACAGGTCTGGACTGATATTTGCAGCTTTGCCTTAGTTAGTTGAATGTTCTCCCTGCCTGTTGTCTCAGTTTAGTCATAATAATCAGTGAAGCGATGTATTTTGCTCCAGTTGCTCTCTAGTTGTGTTCTGTCGACATATTTTGTACATCTCCTCTTGCTTTATTATCTCCTGCAATTCATTGTGTTTGTAAGTAAATACGTAGAATCCTTGGTGTGCTGAGTTGGAGGAGATTCAGAATGTGCGGAGGATTAGGATAAAGTGGAATTATGTATATTATGAGAGTGATTAGCAAACTATCTGATGCGATCATACATAACAATGAGTCAGAGAGCTGCACAATTCAGCTAACTGCACAGCTTCTTGTTACTAATAAAGGAAATCTAGTTAAACGGAATTACCTGCCTTCGAAACCACATTTGTTATCTCTATTTGTTTGTACGTGCCAGCCAACATCTATAACTTCCCTCACATCCATATACAAACACTCTCGCTTAACGAGTGAATGTAAAAATATGCTGGCAATATTACAAACACAATTATCATTAAATACAATACAAAGCAGACAAAAAGCATTGCATGCAAGGTGGCTTGAATTAACTCTTTAGTTATTACTTAGGTAAATAATCGCATAGAAGGATAAATATAATTATACACCTCGAACACAATAGATTGGTGTGAGGAGAATGGCTCTCTCTCTCTCTCTCTCTCTCTCTCTACACTCAATCTACCTACACTATGCATATAGCATGAATTATTATTGGAAACAAATTAGGTTCTTGTTCTACAAGATACAGATTCAATTTAAGACAACATAACCCATTTAATATTGGATAGGCTTCCAATTCTCGTGGCGGAGCTCGGTTGTTGGTGGAACAAAAGCTATTTGCATCTAAAAGGATATGTACCTAGGTAGGTACCTTGAGTTATTCAGCATATATTATTACAAACTTTGTAGTTTACAACATAATATGTGACTTGATATGACAGAGCCACTACCAACTCACAATTAGTTTTCTTGTTACGATATAATAAACAATGGTGATTGGATTGAAATTACGCTCGACTTACCAATTATGACTTACACTCACGTCATAATAACGCTTATGCTTATCTTACGAACGAATTACGAACCAACCCTTTCCATCTACATTTAAGTGCTCTACAAAATCAAGAACATACTTCAGCTCTATTTAACCTGACCGAAGGCTTACATATTAGCAGATTTCTCTGTCTGTATACACTCACCTGGATTATGAATGCCAGAACTCTCTTAAGATTCTATTACATTGTACATCAAATAAAGTTCTAAAGGAATACCAAATAGAATTTCATGCAGTTGTGGATCCCTAAATTAGTAACTGCGTGAATACATTTATTCTGGATATTTCCAGGTTCTGTAAACATGAACTCAAATCTATTCAAACATAAATATTATTTATATAGACCTACAATAGCAATATACTTAATAGCGAAAAAGTTTCTGTTATAAAGTAATATTTTTCTTTGAAGTTTCTGAATTTTTTCTAACCTCAATGACTTTGACGCACAGTGCTAAATGGTAAAATAAGCGTATTCTTTCAGTCTACTAAAATAATGTCAAGTTGACATTGATTTTTAATTCAATCACGATATTATGGGGATATCACTCTTATTTACAGTTGCCAATTATAAAAGTTCATTAATGATACTAATGAAAGGAGCAGATTCATACCTATAAGTACTTCATTTATTGGCGAATAGATTTTTTTCAAATGCCATATTACCTGCGTCACTGAAGTTAGCACAGCATATTTTAGCACAAAGCACAACTACTTACTTACTATAGGTTATCTTACTATTTATATTACTATATTTGCTCGCTATAATGATACAGGCACTGTAATGTTAAGTTGTTAACGTTATAGTTGCATTGTAAGTGTTAAGGGAGTAGGTAGGTAGGTACCTATAAGTATTCTACTCCAGTTTTAGCCAAACTAATCTCAGTACTTATCACACATTAATTACCTTTGTATAGGTAGGTACTCATTAAAAATTAAATATACCTACTCAACAAATGTTAATTACAGTTATACCTAGTAGGTTTTATTGTTGTATTACAATACTACATTGACAAGATTGCTTTTCAAAGGAGATAAGTTGATTATGCGGTTGCAATGATTAGTAGGGTGGATTGCAATTTTCTAGGAGCGAATTATATTTTGTTGGATAAATGTAGTAGGTGCCTTAGTGGCTGGTTTCTTCCGGAGATTAGCGTTTTGCAGGTTACTTGCCGTTGCGGGGTTTTATAGTTGCTAATTTGTAGGTGCGATGTAAAAGATTGTTATCATCAAAGCAGGTATACGTGTTCCGTAACGGGTATTGGTAGCGTGGGATGCTCTGGTGTTTATGTTGTAAGTGCCATGCTATGTGTTCATTAATCCAACGCACTCTCCAGCCAGCGTCTGTGGCTAACTACCTTGGTAAAGTAGTGAAATAAAGTTAGAAGAGTTAATTGATAATGTATTACCTTTTACCTTGGCTCTCACTCCCTAGCCAATAAGTTGGTCTGGTGGGACACGTTAGATCCATACTTATACAACTCATTGAGAACGTGACTCCTTGGATGTTTAAGGTAAAGAATGTAATACAACGATGCGCGATGTCGTAATTTCCTGCTGAATGTACTGCACTAAGAGAATCTTACACTTTTGTTAGAAATAGGCTAAAACTTTTGGTCCGTGCGAGGTGATAAACTAAACATTCTCTTAATGATAAAAGTAAGATACGGATGGAAATAATCGTAGATCATGGGAGTTGAAAGGAACCAAGGGAGTCATTAGGACAAAATATTGAACTTTTCAATGTGGAACATTGGTGAAAGGCTGAATTGAGAACTACCTTGGCTTTTAAAGAAAGCCTCCGCTTTATTACTGCGAAAGTGTAAAATGCAAGTCAAAAACGTTAAATAGTCAGACACTAATGTGTCCACCAGGGCATAGTACTAAACAAATCCCTAACTATTCGGAGACAGTTCGGAAAATATCCATCCTCCCAATTACCACCCAAGACACAAGCTCTAACGTGTTTTATCTTCATTTCACCGCTATGTTTACTTCCAAAAATTGCCATTTTCCTCACTTTTCTATGGTTATATAAACATTTTTGTAACTATTTGGTGCTCTTCCAGTCTTATTAGCAATTTTGAGACAAGGATGAATGCAGAGAACTTTGTCATAAAGTCTTAGCCTGGGTTAGCATGTTGTATTAACTTTTACGAACTTGAAAAGTAAACCAACTTTCTCCTCCTCTAAATAGCGCACGTAGAAAATTAAAAGAAGGGAATTCCGTGAAGGATTTTAGGATCAATGAAATTACGTAAGCTGGGTGACTTCTGCTTTGCCTCCACAATATCCTCCTTTCCAATTAAATTTTTAACCCGAAGTTGCATGATTTCAGGTCAACATGTCGGTGGAAAGAAACTTATAAGAATAGTACAATATTTTTGACCGTACTATTTTTACAACTGATGCTAGCTATATAGGAATCAGTTTTGAAAAGAAGAAAGTAAATTGCCGATCATTGACCATGGACAAGATTTAGAATAGAATAGGATAACCTAAGCGTGGAATCTAATATCCACCTCTCTATAAGCTGCTGACTGCTGTGTCATTGCGTGGAGTAAATTGCAAGGAGAGTCTTTCTGCAGGAAAGAAAAAATGAGCCGAGCAAGTGTTCACAGTATAAAGTTGTTGATCACTAAAATCCTAATGCGTAAGTTGGTTGCCGGTTTGTGGACGCCTGAGGATAATAATACTACAGACAGACACTACACAGAGTCACCGACTGACTGGAGTAAAAGGAGGAAAGTCCTTATAAGCTCTCGTTAATCCGACTTGAACAGTATGCTTGAATTGAAATGGATCACTGCTACCCTAGAGAAAACCTATATGCCTTTAACCAAAACCAAACTGCCGAGTATTGGATCTTATCCTTTTCTAAGATTCTTTTTTTACCCGCTCAACGTCATTATATGCTCCTTTCACAATCCTTACGTTTTTCACATTTGTTTTTCCTGATAGAACGTCTCGTTTTATTTTATGGGTGCCTTAAGAGTCTCTGCTACTCGCTCCCTTGGCATTTACTTTTTCACTCCTACACACAGATAGTGTTTTCTCAGCAAAACTCTCAACGACCAACTTTCGATCCCTTTCCATCTTTCTCCGGCCTTTTAACTACCTATATACATACAGGGATTTCATGGAGTCCTACTAAGAATATTCAATTTTTCACATTCCTTTCTGCAACGGTCAACTGTGAACTCAGCGGTATGTTTAGGCACTTACATGTCAGGAAAGAAAATCCTGCAGATTGAAAACTTTCCTTTGTACATTGGACACGGGTTTACCTTTCTTCAAAAAGCTTTTCTGGGCTTCATTTTATTGCTCACCACTCAATGTTTTGCTGGTAAAATTGTTTGGTAAAATGCATTTTTCTCATGACAAGTTTGACCATTCGGTTATGTCCATGCATACGCAAATTAGTTAGGCACTCAAAACGTTACTGGGCACAATAGGGGAGTATAGTGTTCTTCTTATTTCCATTTATTTTTAGTGAATGTAGATATAATTTGATTTCGGAAGTCAGAATAACATTTGGAAATGCTTTTAAAGCAAGAAGATGCCTTTTGTAAAGTTGGTCTGATCTGAGGTCACGCTCTGAAAGTTTTATTTTATCTGTATCCAGCAGTATTCATGTTGCTTCTTTGTAAAAAGGCATTGTCTATGCTGATCAGTTGATCAGTATAAACAATATAGCATAACACATAACACGTGCCGTTCAGACTGTCCATTTCTATTAATACACATTGATATTTACCATAGTTTATATAGATTAAGCAGAGGATACTATATAATATATAAGTAAAACACTGGCAGTATATTAAGTAGAGGTACCTAGTGTCTTCATTGAATGTAATGTGGTCGATTTTGTAGGCTGTTCAATCCTATTCGGTTCACTGTATTGGGAATAACCAATACTTATGGTTATATCCACTAAAACGATCCTTAAGAGCTTATGGATATTCCAGTTGTGTTTTATCTCAATCGAGGACAAAATAGGGTAAACTACATTTAAATTACTTTGTGCATGTAAAGATAAAAGCTTTTGCAGCACCCATTGATATATACCTAGGTATTTGTATATGATAAAAAAGGTAGATGCAGTATTTATACAGTTGCAAGCCTGCAATGGTATGACAAGAGTAAATTCGCGTGGACTATATATTCATTTGAGTTTTAAATCTGGAGTTTTACATCCTTTGTCGGGACGGCGAAACGATAGCAAAGAAATTCTACGCGTCATGTTGTGTAGGTTAGTGGAAAAACTGAAGAGTGTAGCATGCATGTAGGTGGTAGGTGTACATAGTGTGTCAAAAGAGAGAGAGAGAGAGTATGGCAAGCAGTTGTGCACAGTTGGGATGGAGTGAGCTGAGGACGAGTGTAAATATAATGAAAGGAACAGGTAGTTTTATATCTGTCGCGACTAAAGCAGATCTGCATGAATTTCGCAGAGGACGGAAATGTGATGGAATCCGTTGGTGCGTGAAGAAAAGGTTCACTTACCAAGCAACTATGTGAATAGTCCATGCACAAATATGTAGACAGGCATACTCGGATGGAAATTCGTCTCTTGCGGTTTACTCCTTGCTCCCTCGCTCCAAAAAGTGAATTACACTTCCCAAAATAATATTACGCTCTGTGTGTAACATATTGCACACTCGTACCTACACATATTTATACGATCATATTTCGTATCTTAGTTAGCTTTTCTCTCGAATGTCGTAAGAATAATGGTTCGTACAGCAGAAAATGTAATAATATTTCATCTTGTGTATTATGGGTAGTTGCGAAAGTATCTACGATATTTCATCATGCATAATATCTTATGTTTTAACACTAGCTATATAGCCAGTTACAAGATATATACGTAAAATGCGCAAAAAAATGATCACATTCTTCGCTACTGAGTACTGAAAGCTATCCAAACGAGTTTACTTAAGTGCATACGATGATATTATTATAACAGTCAGCGGATGATAAAGTTTTGTATCCGAGAAAAGGAAAATATACACATTGTCATCCTGTTTGCTAAGAATCTTATTTCTTCTGCAAACCGAAAGCATCTCTTTATAGTACAACCTATGGGTATGTAAATAGGCTTAAACTCGTGCAGAATATTAACTGCAATTCAAAGGTATAGTCTATCACAATATGGAATATTGTCCAAGAATAACTAATGTGGTGATGTGATAACGGATGCAAGTGAGATTTAATTTGAAACTTTTTTCTTTGACATTTACTTTTATACACATGCAATCTTAGGCAGCTTAGGAATCTAACAACCATTCTAATTAGTGTTATTTTAATGTACAATAAATTATTGTTCGGTGTTTTAAGTTTTAGCCTACTGTTGTGGGGTGGAACTTTCTACTTCTATATGTACTTATGAATGTATGCCATGAAATTGACAAACATTTTATTTCGCCAGGAAATAGTACGAGGATTATATTCGTATTTGGTCATTGGGAAATTGTCTGTATATAAGAAGTCAATGCGTGGCAAAGTATAGCAACTGTAAAGTCCTTACGTAATTGATTGCCCAAAAAATCGATTTTAACACAAAATATTGTGCAATGTTTTTATGGACGAAGACCCTTAAAATGAGCATGTAAAAACTATCAGAACGTTATATCGATGTGCAGTATTAAATAGGATTCGTGTCTATCTTTCATCGTCAATTTTAAATAAATTAATATTTTGATATGTGTAATATATGAATCTATTTTTTCAGAAAAGTGGAATTTTTGAGTCGTCAGCAAGTTGAAGGAAAAGGAGCCATCAACACCCACAACAATTAGTAAAGGGACAAACTTCTTTCCGGACTCTGAAGATAGAATCATGGGTAAAGAAGAGAAAACGGTTGACTTGGAGAGTGTCTATGTCACGTACTGGGATCGACTTCAACATTCCCTCTTTCTCTCATTTCTCTTGCTGGCTGCTGCAGCGACCACTGGATTCCTTGTCATTGCCTTCATTTTCGGCCACGTAAGTTTCGTGATTGTTCTTCAACTTTGAGTTATTTAAACTACTGTAATTGTCAGTGCTGAAATTATCATAAAGTTGCAGGGTTTTGTCTTAGCACCATTTATATATGGGTTAACGTAAAATTATATACCCGTTTATATGACATTAATTTACTCATCTTAAACAGCCAGAAGTAACTAAGTTAAATACGTAGTGATGATTGTGTACAATTTGTAATTATAAGTTTGGGTTTAAGAGCAGGAGATACTAACTTGGCTTATTTAATACATTCAGTTGTTATTAAAACTTTTGTTAAGAGAGTGATTTGCCGGGGTATTGTGGTTTTAATCTAAAACTTAAAGTTGAAAAGAGACAGCTTAACTTATGCATACGGAAAAAGTTTCTTTGTCAAGTAAATGTATATAGTTTATTCTGTTTCTTAAAGTATACGCTAGTGCATAGTGGTCTGGCGTCTGGTATTGTTAGACAGACTGAATTTAATTCCATTACAGAAAATCTTTGTAGTAAATAATTTCCATTACGCTAAGTAAATGAAATGAAATTGAATCTGAATCGGAAGAGCCGAGACACGATTTTCCCTCAAGTTAAATAGCATTAACTCTGCATACATGTTTACTGTGGATTGTACTATGTATATAGAAATAACAATGGTCTAACTAATGATATGTCATTGTGAATTGTGAAGGATGTCGTCACTACAACAGCACAAGTCACTATACTCATCGTCACTTTGGTCGTTCTCCTTTTACTGTTTTTGGGAGCCCAGTTCCCTATCTTTCGACGACCGTCTTTGTCTCTTAGTTTATCTCTATTTGTGATCTCGACGTTATCAGCTGCCGTGTTTGTTTCTGCACACATCTCAACTCCTAGTCGACCGGCGGATCATGTCATCCCAGTTTTCATCCTGGTTTTTGCAATCAACACAATGATGCCACTTCCCAGGCTTATGGCTATTGTTGTTTCTGTCATCCTGGCTGTTATACACCTTCTTCTTGCAATATTCCTTACAGATGATTATCGTGACTCTCTCCTTCGTCAAGTAAGCACTTTACATTCTATTGTGTCTAAGAACTGTCTTTTTTGACTTGAAAATCTCATCTACTTTCTACCTCTAGTGTACCATTATTTTTTGCGTGATATTCGAATAGTAAATCATAAGAATGGGAGGAAAAGCTTTTATATCCTATTTTTTATAGCGTCAGCAATTTTGAAAAAAGTAATTTCTCAATCTTGACTAGAACTAGAGAAAGACAAAGCTTTCGTAGCCTATTTTTGTAAAATTATGTTAACGTTCAACTACTAGGTAGAAATGAATAGTTGCGACAAGGGAGTTCCATCCTCTTTTCTAATGATCTATTTTACGTGTACGTGTCTCTTGGTGGTTTTTGCATATGAATCTCATCCGAACTCCTTTGGAGTTTGGAGATAGATAATTTTCACAGAAATTTATGCCGTGATTTCACAGTAGGAGCTTTTATAGTGAGCAACATAGCAACTTAAGCTTTTCGCAATAAGTACCCATTTTATAGTCCATATAGTAGTAACTCGTTGTGGTAACATTACGTTGGGTCTTTATCATCATTCTCGTTCTATATTCCCTTCATGTTCATCTACACGAGCATTATACACTACAATCCTACAGATATGGAAACACAAGCCTTTTGGGCATGATTAAAATCTCGGAAATCTGGGCAAATCATGTCCCGGAGCACAACACAGCCAACACCGATAAGAATTCTAATTGAGTTAAGTGAGACAGTTAGCTGAATGACTTTCCTGGAATGATCACTATTTAACTTTAGAATCATCCACATTATATCCATCGCTATATTTTAAGTTATACATTAAATCATATGGCGCATCTATATTTTTTTAACAGTATACCATACTACAAACTACATTATTATGTGCTAGGGATCACATTTGTCTGCAATAAAGCTACTGTACTGTACTAGTAATATGAAAATTCAAGGAATTAATACCTACTACACTACTTTAGACCACTGAAAACTAATACTAGAGAAATGCAGCAATATTATTTGGAATGTGTAACGAAATATTAAGGCCTTTCATGTGTCACTTTCTCAGTACCACAGTATCACCACCTCGTGAAAGAGCTTTGCAAATACTGATTTGAAACGGGCATTTAAAATTTTTATCGTCTAACGTATTCCAGTTTCTGTGTGTGGACAAATATACATAGTTTTAACATTTACTTCATAATGACTACATTTCCGTGCACTTACGTTGGATACTAAAAGTGTGTTTTGCATGTTCTCTAAACGGGCATAAATATCCTTATACAATACATGTGGTATAGGAGTAAAACATTTAACTAAGTTTTAAGACATATTATGACAGTAATAAATAGGAACAAATAAAATGAGCCTAGAAGGCAAGAAATAGTTAACTTGACATGTTAACAGCGACAACAAGATGCAGCAAAATGAGAAAATAAAGGGGATTGAATAATTCCTGCAATTAGAGACAGCAGGACTAAGGTAATTAATTTCTATGGAATTCTCTTAGTGAAGAGAAAGTTTATGTGACATAAAGATGAAACTAGCAATGAAAAATCCAAATGTTGATGCTATAAAATTGGGGATATATGAATCTAGGATATTATTACTGTATGGGAGAAAGAAAGGCAAAACTGCAAATAGTGTCCTCACTCGATCTTTATTGCTTTATGCAATCGATATGGTTATATAGACCATTCAAAACAGTCGCAAATCTTTTATGTATAAAAGTTACTTTTTCTGTATACTTTGAAATGCCTGAGAAAGTGCGATTTGACCTTCATTTTCCAGGTCATTAAGACTAAAAACTCCAGACTTTTAAGGAATTTGAGTTGCACGGACGGCACGGAGCCATTAGTTAAGTCTAAGCTCAGTGATTGTTCTTGATTTTAGTGCCCCTAATAAAATTGTTG
This sequence comes from Tomocerus nigrus, assembly GCA_019776505.1. Taxonomy (NCBI): domain Eukaryota; kingdom Metazoa; phylum Arthropoda; class Collembola; order Entomobryomorpha; family Tomoceridae; genus Tomocerus; species Tomocerus nigrus. The sequence goes on along the minus strand of JABASI010000398.1, from coordinate 7,043 downwards.
TATATTCCACCAAAGTATAACAACCGGAAATATTGAGAGCCATCTCGAATTTAAATATTGCCCCGTTTATGACCACTGACTGCTTGTCCGATTAGGTACGTATGTCCATTTTTAATTGGAATTATGGAACCTTCACTTATTAAGTAGATGCCAAAAGTATACTACCTATATTATTATATTTTATATCTAGCCGAAATTTAGTAGGATATAGTTGAATATTTTAGTAAGGGTAAGCATAAAGACACAATAATAATATGGTTGAACGAGTTATCTGAACCCACTCAGGAGTTATCGTCGGAGAAATGACGTTTGAATATTTCGAAGGCTTAAATATACGTACACGTAGTATTTATTTTGTCATTCGTGTCTTATCTGACTATTTCTTACTCAATGTACAGCCGTATTTACCAAATTGGAGTGGTGTTCTGAAGACATGAATTATTCCTAGACGGGAGTAAATAGCTTTATACCTCGTTAACATCCACGAATTCTATTCAATCAACTAAATGCACATACTAAAACTTCTTCTATAAAATGTAATACCATTTCTTATGTCCTGCTTAGAATAAACTCAACTTTCTTCGCCCATTTGTTGCGAGTGGACAAAAGGAAGATAATATAAGCAAGTGAAGTACTGTGGCAATTTTATGTAATTTATGTGAACCACTTGTGCTGGTAAGTAAATACTTAGCTGAAATTAAGTCGACTTTATTTACGACCTACATACGTACATCCCAAGTTGTTTGCAGCAGCAGTGACAGTGCACATGGTTAATAAAACATCGGCTTTACCTATAAGGAAATAACAGGAAAAGCGAGCTATAGGGATCTTCTTGGCTATTTTCTTGGCTCAAAGGCTTTTCTGTCCCTAAATTTTCGCAGGTGCTTACTTATATGACTCTGATTTAGCTTAATGATACAAATGCACACAAATGCATATATCAGGGACACAGACAGGCACACCAATGAAAACTCGGCTGCATTTTTAGCTTCCCTTTCTATTATATTTGCTCTGATTGAAATTTTTCGCAATATTAACTTGTGCTTTGCAATATACAGATAGTGAATACGATTTTAAAATTTAACAAAATAGTACATGGATCTGTTTACATGATTTAAGCAGGGTTTCTTTATTTTCCTTTCCATCTGAGCACATAAGTTGCATACATTATACAGGAAATTACCATTTGTTCTGGGCGCGGAGAAAATATGGTATTAAGGCAAGGAGGATTCATTTCGCTATTTTGCAAAAGTCGTTTAATAGCATCCAAAGGGATGCTTGAACTAAATTTGCATTTTCTTTGTCAGAGAAGAAGTGGATCTTATAAATTATTTGCCGCAAGGCAGAATTTTTGTGGGCTCAGACTAAAAGGAAGTAAAATAAAGGAATCTTCTTGTGTGGAAACCAAACCAATTTATGAAGTCTTTTCGCTTATTCTTTCTGTGAAAATGTGTAGCATTTGAGGATGGTACGTTACGTATCTGTATCACAGCAAAGTAATCTATAGAAGGAATTCTGTGCGTTGTCGTTAGAATGGAATTGAGATCAGAAATCCCATGGAGCGTTCTCTCAAAGTGGAATTTTCCAAGTGAGATCCGCAGTTGAATGTGATTGCATTACTTCCTAGATATATAGAATCTAACAATAAGTAAGCTAACTTTATAGAATGTCAAATCGGATATTCTTGGCTGTCTGTCTGCAGAGAGATATAATAGGGATATGCTATGCAAGTGTGCTTCAAACGCCCGAGAATCTTCTCTCTAGAGTTTGAATCTTTATTAGATTCAACCCATCGTAGATTAGTCATAGAAAATGTTATTTTCTCCTTCGAGTGCCAATAAGGCAAACAGGACGGAGGACGAACATGAATCATCGTCAGTCACAATCTTACAATGCACATCGTTGACTAGCACAATCCTACGGACGGTTTTAATCTTGTCAGATGCTACGATACTACTATTATATAACAACCTTATCAAACTACTCTGAAATTAATAATATTATGTCATTCTCTGCATTCGTACATTGAGCAATAAATATTCAACTTGTTACTTTTGATTGTATGTAAAATATGACGCATTGTTAGCACTACGGATACTGACTTTGCCCAAATATGTATTTTTAAAATACCTGAGGACATCTGCATGCACATTCTGCCTTTCAGAAGAAAAATCTTAGGCTTGGTCGCACCCGTCATTCGTCAAGAATATTTTATATTATAGATTCTAGATTATTTGTTACTTTTAACTCCCAACACTCCTTCCCTCAACAATATTTCAGGATAGGATGCAGTGAGGGCACACACAAATTATTTTCCTAACAGTTGATGTATTGGCAAAGTCAACGTCGCAGATCCCTTTGGCCTGTATCAGCATGACCATATTCAATGAAGCTATCTTCCCATCGTATTTAAATGTAATATGTATTGTAAATCAATGTTGGGAACAACTTGTGCTTGTGCGTACGCCTCAAGTCACTAATTTGGATATTGTTAAACATTTCTTGCTCGTGACAGCAAGTAGGCTTGACCGAAATGTAGGATAGGACAATATCAACAATTTTTTCATTCCTTTTACTTACATGAATTTCATTGTGAGGTAGCGTGTCAGAAACTCCTATCATAATATTCCATAACATAACCAATGCCAATTCTAAACAATGCGTGTTACTATTAATTTTATGTAAATACTTATTCCTTATTTACGAATACATGCAAACAGCGATGGCGAATCCGTGATTACAATATTACAAATAGAATATCTGTGGTACAAACATCACAAAATGACCGACAGACCGTAGAAAATTCGAATTCTAAAAAACGACATGCCAAGGAAAATGAAATCACATTTCCTGATTTTCCATGCTGTCTTTAATTGTCAATAGGATATTATGGTAATCTTATGCAAATAAAAGGCAGCAGTGATGGTTAGAATTTAATCCTAGGACATTACCTATTGAGTTTAGGACAGATGACACTATCACTATTTTTAGGTTGAACTTAGTGTGCGTATCTAAAGTAAATGTCTGTACACTAACCGCCATCAGTGAGGGAGTTAAAAGATCTGCCGTAAACTACAGGTAGGTACTACTAGACGAGATAGCAGAGATGATACATTTATCGATTTACCTTAAAAGGATGTTTTTGTAAAGAATGTAAAAAATATTTTGAATTTGTGTCTTGTCTTGTATCAGTGAAACCAAGTTTGGTATCCCTAGTCAGAATGATTACAAAATGCAAACCATAACAGCAATAACTTGGCGAGGACGTTCCATTTATTTACTATTTTATATCAGTGCTTCAGTCTTCCATCCAAAACTTTTCCATCAACAATATTCACGCATCAGCTGAGCCGTAATAATTTTCTATTTGTAGTTTGAACAATGAAATCTTAGAAGTGATTTCACGGTTCGATTCGAGCGCTGCCTCAGATATCGTAGACAAGCCCATAATCCCTGTAGGTGAAATTCCTCTCTTACATATACATTATTGTTTGTGCACATCTTCCTATGTATACATCAAACAATAAGAATAAAGTGTTTATATAGACAGTGTATCCATGCACCACAATTATTTTTTATCTCTGCCTAGCAGACAGCAGACGTGGTTGCACTCCCTGATCACCCTCAATATCGCACGCATTGAACAATATCTTTATAAACACTTGCAGAGTTTTTTATGCTTGATATTGTTTCTGCGCCGAGTGTGGTTGAGGGTTAGTGGGATTTTATGAAGTAGGTACGCGTAGGAAGAGCACATCTTGGGGCAGAAATTCCTGTTTCTGCTATGACATTAAAAGTTATGCAAATTGGTAAAGATGAAAAGGAGCGTCCATATAAATTATACTCGGAGGTAATAGAGTCTTGTCTTATATTATTCGAGAACTTGGTTATTATGTTACTTTAGTCATCACATTTATGACTTATCGTTAGGTACAGAGGTGTATCTTGTAACTGGCTGTTTGGAACTGTGTTTAAGAATGGAAAGCGGATCTCTAGTGAATATTTCGTCAGTGCGTGCGTATGTGCATAATGCCTCAGTCGACTCCAACTTGAATGAATAGAATTCAGATAAAAGTCCCTCCTAAGCTCTCAACAGGACTTTAATAGGACTTTCTGACTTTCTTTGATGCTAAGTAAGAGTAAGAACTAGTTAAAGAATTTACATTTGTATTCATTGTGAGAGAAAACTAAAAAGTCTTTTAAGATTTCTAGCTCGTTTCCTTTCGAATAGAGCCACGTAGAGTGCTTTTCACCAACTACATGAATAAGAAGAAGTATATAATATTATACGTAATAATGTAGGGTAGGAATGTAACATTCGTGCATTACTACTAGCACAGCAAAACTTTTCTATTTCTTTGTTTGTAGGTATTTTACTTTGCTGCTTCTACAAAATATTTACACACAAAATACGTGAATGTATGTACACAAACTTGTAATACCTACACCAAAAACTTATATTTTTAACAAGCAGTTTCATTGTAGGCAGCCTGCATACCTAAAAACCTATATAATGCAGTTTTTCTCTAACAAGTAAAGGTTCATTCATTCGATTACTAATTATGAATTAAGTACATTCAGTCAGATATCATGAAAATCGATATATAATTGTCTTTAAAGATTGTAAAAAAGAATGAGAGAAAATTAATATAATTTCATTCACACGAAGAACTCTAATGAAACTATGTCGTTTATTGCACGCTATGTTAATTAGTTCATGGTGGTTATCTAACTGAGTATTTACGGTACCCTCTTGAGGACAACAGTCAAAGTATTCGTTGACGCTGAATGTAGGAATAAGGGAAAAGTGTGTGAAAGACATGGCAAGAGACAAGTGTAAGAGTATTCTGTATCAAGTGGTTGTTGAAAGACAGTATTCAGTGCAAGAATAGTAAATATACATGCACTCGGCAGGGTCTATTCAATGTATCTCTTGAGAGAAATGTAAGACGGTGATGGAAAATCCAAAACTCATAAATACGCTGATATTATAAACAGGAATAAATATATATTGGGGTAGATGTGTGAAGGATCCTTAGGATATTTATCCTGTAAACACAAAGTTTCTTTAGTTTCTCTGTGCTTTTGCCTATATTCGCACGTAAACTTAGTTTCCCAAGACATTTACTAGTCAGTGATGCTGTAGACTTTGCCATGGGCTTATCTAGATTACTGTAACTGGATCATGCATTGCCTCTCATTTTGTGCTCTCTATGGACAGACATACATTCTTTGTTAGTACATACACAAAACTGCTTAAAGTATAGCGGACGGAATATACACATTTAGTAATTTATTATACACAGACAGAGCCTGGATATCCATTCATCTACTGTTGTGCAAGATATTTGTATATCTGTGAATCTCTCTGCGTACACTTGGCTAATCTTGCTAGCAGTAGTATCCTCAGAAGATTCTACAGATAGGACAAGTCAAGCCAGAGACGCGACTGTTAAAATGTGTTTGCTCTAAGACGAAGAGAGCAATATCGTGTCTATACTTACAGGATCTTCTCCAAGATGTATCTTTCGTTTTTAAGTAGTCATGTATAAAAGTTGCCTTTTCAATTTCGGATTCCGTCTATTCTCCCATGTGTGTTGAGATTTGCGGTGGAAGTGGTCTGGTTTCACTCTGATATATTCAGCTGCTATTATTCAAGTACGCGTAGCGTGTGTCTGTGCAAGAATTACCTTGAAAGTTTTCCCATAGTCATCGTAAAGATGAGTCAGTCAGTCAGAGAAAGGATATTCTAGGGACGAAGTATATTTGCATGGCACTGACTGTGAGGTGAACATATGTGTGACTCAAAGTGAATCTGTACAATCGGCAAGATGGCAAAAGTACGAGCAACTACGCTCAAAGTGACTCAATTCAAACCAGGCAATAGCATAGCGGATGAATTATACGCACCTACACGATCCACGATAGCTCTCATATGAAATCTATAGTATCAAAGTCCTAAGTCCTGGTTCATGCAATATATTCCGGGATTTCAATCCTACTATCCCGAATAAAGATGTATGGAAAAGAAAATCTCCAAAGTGAACCAGTGAGGTTCAGTTCAGTGACTGCGAAGGTGAAACTAAAAGGCGTAATTGATGATAATACTCCTTTCTGCTAGCACTGAAGACAGAATATCTTCCCTAACGTATCAATAAAGATATTAGATACCTGTTTTATTATACAGGTAGAATGCATTACCTAAGATTACTTTGTGGCTGTCATGTCATGTGCCTACTAAGTCCTGCATTCAGCTATCTAACATTTCAGCTTTATAAAGAAATGTTTATAAATGTGGACGTGGAGGTGAACGCAATTCACCTAATAAGGCTCAGATGGCTCATAGAAAAACTTGTTGGCCTATACCTGGCTAATATTAGAGATTCAGATGAGATGACAATGTAAATACTTGATATTTGCAAGATTTAGTACCGTCACTACTGCTGAGTCATTATACCTGTTTTATTATACAGGTAGAATGCATTACCTAAGATTACTTTGTGGCTGTCATGTCATGTGCCTACTAAGTCCTGCATTCAGCTATCTAACATTTCACCTTTATAAAGAAATGTTTATAAATAGGTGGACGTGGAGATGAACGCAATTCACCTAATAAGGCTCAGATAGCTCATAGAAAAACTTGTTGGCCTATACCTGGCTAATATTAGAGATTCAGATGAGATGACAATGTAAATACTTGATATTTGCAAGATTTAGTACCGTCACTACTGCTGAGTCATTATGACTCTCTCTCTCTCTCAGTTGACTTTTCCTGAATGGATTGTCATTATGATATGGAAGATCAAAGGTTGCTCCTGTTTCTCTATCCATTAGTTGACAATCTCTCAAAGTTCAGTTTTTCCTACTAAACTAACTTCCACTTAGCCATAGAGTCTGTTTAAAGGAGGGTACCTAAAGAAAGAGCCCGGTTATTGTTATAATGATCCCACACAAAACGCCCTGCTGTCAGAATGATTCCTGCCGGTGTTTGTGCAGTTTTAAAAATCCTGTTGTGATTGAGACGGCTCAAACAGCAGAAAAAG
>JABASI010000397.1:0-40395 GCA_019776505.1 Tomocerus nigrus | reverse complement strand
GTAAGCGTATGCTCCTTTTTCCTGGCCTACCATTGTACGTGACGATTATGTTTAGAAAATTACCATCACATTCCACAGTAAAACAGTAGAAAAAACGTCAGAACAATTTATTTTATTCGCCATTTCCTCCAAACTGCGTATGCATTCAACTGATCCTATAATGCTCATCTTCTGAACAGCCCAAGTTCAGTGATTATGAGCAAACTTGACTTACCACATCAGCAGGACTAGCGTACCGGTCAAGCCACACCAAACAAACTCTTCTAAATGGAATTTAAATGCAAACCTTGATGTTTCCCCATAAAATGAATGCTTTTTCCATTGTGTTCATTATGATAGGTTTTACATTGTGTTGTTGCTGTCCCGTAATTATTTTTCAATGCTCTTTGGCTACCAGTAAAATTAATATACAGAAAATTGTAATTAATTTGATAGCTAGGTTTCATCCTACGAAAACTTCCTACTGTTTCTCTGTCAAATTCTAATATCCTTCGTGTGCATCCCTTAATTAATATCTATTCACTGCTAAACACAATACGGAAGCTTCACACAGAGATCCATCCTACATAAATATTCTGCTCTATAATTACATGCAATACTAAATTTAATAATTGAATTCTCCTTTTCTAGCTCTTCAATGCTAATTATTTAGTAAGGCGTCATAAAATTACGTAGGCACTGTTTGTTTTTACGGTGGTTTAAAAAAATCGTTTGTTGACCCACATACGTCTACACGTAAGTGAGTCAGTATATATATGCAGAAAGTTTTAGCCAGTTCATTTGCTATCAGTAGTAAATTGTAGTAGCAACAAAAAGTTGTCTTATCTCCTCATAATCTATGCAATGTATTTTTACACTTGTGCATAGTAAAAACATAAATTGAATTGTAGGCTAATATAATGCTGCACCTCAAAATGCAGCATCACCTAAAACCTTGCCCCTTTCTAATGAGACACAAGGCATAAGACAGAAATGCGGAGATACGAGAGAAATAAAATCAAGAAAGCAATTTCCTTAGGAAAACTGGATGAAAGGATGAAACTTGACCTTATCTTATCTGAAAAATCTAGCAATGCAGTCAGTAAGTCCACATGTTATTTGGTAAGGATACGATCAAAGAGCCAGTTTTGCTGGTACAATTCACGTGAGTAAAGTAAAGCAGTCCATCACAGCACAGTACAGAAGTCATAATAATAACGAGCAATAAAAGCATCCACTTTCAATAATAATCTATATTTTAGCAAGTGAGCGTCATTAAAAACATTGGCCTCACGCATTCAATAAAGTGCATGAAGAGAACTTAAAATACTAGCCCAAAGATCTGAAGATTTTTCTTTATGGTTATTATCATTTGAGTATTTATGGGTTCATCATCATTATGATGATGAGTGATGTGATGATTGCAATGTCGACTGTAGTAAATGTACGCGAATCTTCTTTCCTTCTGTATAAATGCACACTTGCGGATAAACAAACATGTGGTGGAAGCGAAATTGAAAGGATAAGGATAAATGGATTTGAAATCTGATCGCGTGTAAATATAAGATGCATATTGAGGTATTTATTTATATAGAGGGAATGGAGTGACCCGACCTCCTTCCATTATGATGATGTACCTGAGATTAATCCAATCGCTTTTACTTTAATTTAATGTTGGTGTCGTTTACGTAGTATTTCTAGTAAACACGTCGATAAATATTATAGTGACTCACACATGAGTTATCAAGAGAACAAGAAAGAGTGAGATGTTTATAATAGAAGATTCCACATAGAAGAGCACCTCTTCTATTTATCTAACTAACTAACTAATAGTAATCACAAGGAAAAGTGGACAAGGCATTGGAATTTAGGTGCATACCGTTACACTACCTACTAAGAATAAGTAAGACGAGCCGTAGGAACAGAAAGCCATTATAAAAGTATAGAACATGATTTGGAAATTGAACAAAGATTCTTTCTATAGCAAAATAACATAACTCTCTAGAAAAAGAAGACTTATGGCTAGCCAGAGAGCACTAATGGCTCAAGTGCACAATGCAATAATTAATTCTTCACGAAAGCTTCTTTTGCTTAAAATTGAGCGGATGGAATCAGCTCTCCGTTCTCTCACAGAATTCATACAATGCACACAATGGGGAAGACAAAGCCTTCTCCATTCTACACCAACAATTGCTCCATTATGTTAATGCGGAGTAATAGGATATTATGATAGGCTGCCGATATGATAGATGTGATATTAAAGAGGCTATCCATTATTTATTTATTTATGTATAAGGCAAGATTTTCTAGATGGACACTGTGCACGGAATCTTCCGTCTGGCCTCCAGTCAACATGCGCTCAAGAAATTCGTACTCCTTATTAACTTGCTTAGTGTGGCTAACTAATGTTTAAGCTTGGCTGGTGCTACTTATCAAAAAATGGTCCTAATAGGTGGACGGGCATCCCATTTCCTTTCCAGTCCATATAACATTACAATAAAGAATGAGTGATACAAATAGCTCGAAGGGAGCAACCAGCATGGGATTTAGCAAACAAACCAACATAATATAATAATAATAATATTAGAACATGAGCAACATAGATTTACACATGAACAATTCGGCTTTCTCACTCTCGAGACTGTTTACTGAAGACGTTAAATCTTGTCTTGAGGAGGATGAGTCTTCTTCTTCCTCACCATCAAAAGAGAATACCAGTTTTTATTTTTTTTCCTTTCCACTACTCTCCTCTCTAATCTGATAGGTTCTCTCTGTTATGCACTCTCCTGTGCTATTCCTCTAATATAGTCCATAATAATAATATAAAGATTATATTGGCAATCATAAAACATGCTAGTACATCCCAGGAGCCATATGCCATATCTATCTATCAAATCAAATCTAAATCTCTCCTCGATATCTTCATTCTGTTGTAACTTGGTGTACTGCTCTCATTTAATGTATCTTAATATCTATTGTGTACATTCAATCTTAAGCTACATACTTCTGCTCTGTCTCAGTCTTGTGAACACAGCAGAAAATAATCTTATACGGAATACATTTAGCAGACAGCTCAGGAAAATAAATAAATATTTTTTAATATTGCTTCGCAAATCTACGCACGCCGTGCCACTAGGATATTTATAGTTGTGCATGGAGGAATCAATGATTGAGATTTGGATTCATTTCACTTACTCAGTTTTCGTTATGATTTATGAGTTGCCTGTCAGTGTAAATATAATAGTCATGGTGTGTCAACTCTGACTGCTAGTCTAAAGATAAGCTCTGTACATAGCAAAATGCCAAACGAAAGTTACAACTAATAACATAAATAGATAGAATCCACATATCTACAGAAATAACCATCACACAGAGTATCTCTTGCTTTTCGCATACCGTAAATTGTCTAGCACAGGTCTAAAATTACCCGGCCGTAGTTGGAGACTGGCTACTAATAGAGGCCCGACCAATTGCAAATAAAATAAAACTCTCAAATTTAATTTTAATAATACTTTGATAGATTTTCCTTTTTAAATCTCAGTTTAGAATTTTGAATTAACACTGGCATTTATTGAGACCGGCTTTTATTAGAGCACTTACGGTACTCCAGTTTGTGGAGTAATGAATTTTAGTGGGAGAGACGGTGAGAATCAGAAAACGCATGCTAAAATAGTCGACAGAAGCTAATCTCTCTCTGCTCTACCATTTTCTATTCGCATTTGCATGAGTCATATTTGTTTTGTTTTCGTCTGCTACTTGGTTTAACTGTTGATTCACAAATCAGTTGATGCATGTGTTATGGCCCCTTTCCAAATTCCAAGAACTACGTCCCGACTCTACACATCGCGTAATGAATGCACGGAAAGTGTATCAGCGTAGTAAACTATGACGATGCATTGATACTCTTATTCATCGTGGATCGTGATGCGTGTGCCAGTCTTGGAGGAGAGGACCTACCTACCTACACACAAAGCGTAGACAACAAAGTCAAAGTCAGAACGGAGCAGGCCAAAAGCCAAGTTGGAATGAATGGCATGGCAGTCAAAGTCAAATCCAGTCCCACAATCAGTTCCCACAGCACAAAATCAGATGACCATGTATACATATGTCATGTTCCTTTCAGGATGAGATAGGAGTTTATATTGTAATATCCTGAGAAAGTAATTAGGAGCGCTTCCCAACTCAAAGACTTGTCAAAAGTGTATTTATGGCACTGATGGAGAAATCCCCCAGTCAAATTCACTGAGAAATCCTAGACAAGAAATCTCAACTTCCTCTTTCAATACAACTACATACTTGTACTTGTGTCGTGTGTAGCACTCATTGTCAATTCTCTCTATTTATTAAGAACAGAAAATGCACTCGAGTCTTCTGATTCTCCATTAAATTCCCTCATTCACCAGCTCATAATATTTTCTACAATGCTGTAGTATTTCTTGAAACTACAAGAATTGATATCAATGTGATATTTTATGATGGGCAAGTCCTAAAAAATTCTTTGAAGATATACGATGATGATTTTAGCAGAGCCTTATTTATTTCATGATGAATGGGTTGTGGCGAGTATGGACTAAGATTTATAAATGTGAGTCGAGCGAGTGTGTATGCTATCTGAAGTGCTATCTCTGGACTGTGCACCGCATGAAGATAAATACAGCACAGGGGCTACACTTCCTACTTGAAAAAGAATTGCTCCGAGACGAAACCGACTTGAGTGAGATGGCAACTACCCAGAAGAATATACGAAGACAACGCGTGTAATGTTAAAAGTCAACTGAAGCAAATAGTAGTAGTCTTTGATATGGCTGACTTACCTTGGCATTGCAGCCTCAATCCAAACATGAATACGCACAAGATAATATAATGACATGCTCCTAGTTACATAATAGATAGAACTAATACTTAGGGATGTAAGTAGTTAATATACAAGCTCTATAGAACAATGTGTACAGCTATTAAGAGCACCTAGCTACTTGTAGTAGTAAGTAGTACTAGGTTACGTATTTGTGCAGTAGGTAGCTAGTTAGACGCATTGGAGTTCAATTCTCTTCTCTTTATTCTGCAATTAGCCATCTTTATCTTTGGCATCCTCTTTTTTTATACATTTCATACATCGTGTATGCATAGCTCATAAGAATTCAAGTTCAACAAAACATTGCAGCTACATCGTTTCAGTTAGAATGCCCTTGACTCTACTGTGCGTGTTTTATAGCGGACTTAGGATGCGCTTCGCTCAACCCAAAAGCTCATCCTATTCAACAACTCAACTCAACTATCATCTCGTCAATGTTGCACATCACGTAGTTCCGTATACGGTTAAGTGTTTGTAATCCTAAATGAAAACTGTCCTATCCGTACTACTGTTTCTTCCTCTTTTCACTAATTTAATGCAGTTCAAACAATATAATGGCCATAAATCAACCTCCTCTGCGGTTTCAATTACTCCTTCGTGCTTTAAAATGTTAATAACAATGCAGTGAATCGAGAGAGAGAGAGAGAGAGAGAGAGAGAGAGAGAGAGAGAGATGCGTGTAATATGAAGTCAAATAAAAAATAAAAATATAAATATGACTGGATGATTCCAGTTGATTATGAGTGACTGGATTAACTAGGTCCTGGCGGAGTCTGATGTCATGCTGAGTGAGAGTGAGAGTCGACACGACAGTGACCGTCAACTCGATACAAGTTAAAATCTAATGTCATCATCGTGTCTCATGCAAAGAAGCCTTACACTCGTTATCCATTTCATTCCCAACGACAATTAGTAGGGAAAAAAGAGTGAGCCAAATCAGGAAGAAGCCGCAGTTAACAAGGCTTATCGCATTTCATGCAGAATATCTATTCGTCATAAAAGTTACGATACACTCTTGAACAGAGTTGCGTATAGTTATATCAACTAATAAATCATAGCCTTGGCAGAGCATGATAAAATCTTTCGTCTCCTACCAAATTTTAATGGAATTTCTCTATGGGTATTAATAGCTAGATATTTATCAATAGTCCCTATTAGTCGAGCAATTTTCTTCCAATTTGTAAAAATAAACGAGCTAGACTCTTTAGGAGTCGCTTCCAGTTAGCACTTGGCTATAAAAAGAGCTTCCAGAGAGGAAGTGCAGTCGTATGAGATCAGAAATAATATTTGATCTTCAATTTTGATTGGTCCCATTAGACGTCGTCAATGAAAGGTAGAAATTCCAGTGGCAGGGAACTCAGAAGGACTAACTGAGTGAGTCTATTTGGTTTGACTCATTCTGAGTGCTATGTACGCAGTGATTAGTCGCTTATTTCTTCTGCCTCCTGAATTGCACTTCCATTTACAGTTTCAAGAGTTTCCATGCTACATTTCACACACGTAAAGGGAAATGAACAGTGAACACATCTGAACACATTTGAGAGTCTGTGAGCCGGGAGACGACAAGAGCCAAAAATAAATCTGAATCCGACTCTTTCTCCTTTTGGTCGTTTTTTCTCTCCTTTTCTTTTGCACGCGACGCGGAGCGAGGCGGAAGGAGGGTGGCTCGCCTGCCTCCTATTATACTCACTCACTCTAAAACAGAACACGAGCTCCTCTTTTCTTTTTCTCTATACACGACTCGCACTTTCCTGCAGGGTTCAATGTTTCCCTGCCTTGACAAAATTAGGACCTTTAGCCATAAAAATACAAAGTAGCAGTAAGTGGTAGAGTCCCACCATTTACACATGCCATGCTCGCTAAACCAAAATCAAATGACTAATTAGTGCAATTAGCAAAAATAATATCAGAATGGCATTATTATTTCGTTGATTATTTCAAGTTTTAAAACTTCTTTGAATTATAAACTGAAGTTTAAGAGGAATGTAAAAAAATACTTTCTCCGGTTATGAAAACCCTTCTTTAGCACTATGGCCTCCGTAGAATACCTCATAGTTTTGACTTCATTGTTAGTTGTTACTAATTTAGCGTGTATATTATTTAAAGTTGATCTCATAATTCTCATATCATTGTAAAATGCTATTGTTCAAAACAATTACAAATAGTTATGAAATGAAAGAGCTGCAATAGTAATTTTCCACTCTCTTGCCCCTTTCTAAAAATAATATGCAATTCCCGTATTTGTCAACTGGAGTGGTGGGTGCCTCTACGCACGTTCATTTAAACGCATGACGATACTATTCTTCAACGCCTACAGAATGCTCTTCCTAAATGTCATAATCTTCAGATCAGAGGTGTTGCGATATTTTACTACATAATAAAATGGCATCTTTCTAATCGTAAATCATAATTTATATAATAGTACTATACCAAAAAGGAAAATCATTGAAGCGTAAATATTTAGAGCGCTTTAGACAGTGATTTGAAGGTTTAAAAACTCAAGTTTCATCATTCCATTAGAATATTTATAGTAAAAGGTATAAAATTGATTTTTTTGATCAGAAGATGAACTTAACGTTCAATAAGGAATTGAAGGCTCCTTCCTATGCATTAAATTACTAAAGAATAATTACACGATACGTCAAGCAGTCAAATGCTAAAGCTAGATGGATTAACTGCTACAAAACGAATAGGATTCTTACATGCCTTCCTGATAGCTACAGGTAAATTAATTCTTACAAAACTGACAAAGGTGATGATCAAGTTAAAGAAAAGACCTAATAAGTACATAATGGTTAACTGGTCCGATCATGTAGTCTTGATAAGCTATCTCTTTCTCTCTGTTACTCTGCTAATTAAGGATAATTAATGCCAGTCCAGAATGAGACTACATAACAAGTTAATTACTCCAGAGAGGAAAAGCAAGAGACGTTTGAGTGAAGACGTCGACTGTCCCGTCCTCCTCAGATCCTCTCCTATAATTTATAGTAGAGTTATAGCTACCTTATAGCACAAGTTTTTATGACTTGCTCTTGTCATCAATAAATCCTTCAGCATTTTATGTGCCATCCGCACTGATTGACTTACTAATGTAAATTATTATGCTTTCGTTTTAGTGGAGTAGGGAAGGTATAACTACTACCTAAATATAAAAAACTAGAAAGGGAGTTACATGCAGCATAGCTGCCGAGCCCTGTAAGAAATGGAGTAAATACTGATCTTTGATAGAAGACTAGTTTCAAATAGCTTCTCCATCATCCATCATGACAATTTTTAAGGCACTTTGAAGCTAAGAGAAACAATTATCCTTGCTTTTTTATTTTAAAAATTGTATGGCATGAGTTATACTTTCTAGAAAAATGTTTTTCTCAGTCTTTGGCTACTCCTTCCATCCACAACAATTCATATTAGTCAAAAGTACTTCCCATAACAATGTAGGGGAAGATATCTCTCCGTGTATGCGTGTAAGTAAACAAGAACATAGCGTAGAGGCATATTACTAGACTTGTCCTGTGGCTTGGCTTAGAGGTTTGACTGTCCTGGTTGTATAGCTTTTCATCCCCTCCTCTCCATTCATCACGATGTGTCATTTTCTCAATCACTCAGTTAAAAAGGCTTAGTTACTAGTTAGATCACTCTAGATTACACATTTGGCACAATACAAGAACAATAGTTGGCCATCGTTTAGCCAGGAATTTCTTTGTCTTCTTGACAATAACTTATTGTGTATGGCTCCTAGACTACCACACTACAAACCTTTCTACTATATACAGATATACGATTCTTCTATATACACGTTGTATATGTAATGTAACATCCGTAGAATTTTCTATGTCTTCCTTAGTGTGCATCAAATATTGACACTGTCTGCTATTAAAAGTGCTGTGAATTGAGTTTCGTTAAGCAAGTATAGGTACTTAATAAAATTAGTAAGCTAATGGCAGGAGGAGTGCTAATGAAAATCATAGTAAGTATTAAGTATGAAGGCCAATCTGAGCAAGTGCAAGGCTAAGTAAGCTTGGAATAAATAATACTGAAAGCCTAATCATGATCATGGGAATAAACCAGTTAACTTTTGTCTTACGACAATGAGTTTCAAAGTTGCTTTCCGTTTACACATTATCTATTACATAGGTACTTATATCCACAGTTCATTGAATAGTAAATCAACAACGTACTCCTGCACAGAGTAAAATAGACAATGTCTGTAAAAGTGTATGAGCTATGCGTAATATTGTGTTGGCCGGCAAAGTATTTAGCACAGAAGTTAACTGAAAACTCTCTTCACTTAGCTTCAACACAATCAGTCAACTCACATCATAGAAAAATGGTATAAATGAAGTGTAACCTGAATTTGCCATTTCCCTTTCTCACTTTATTCTGAATTTTTCTTTTAAAAAAATGTGGTGAGCTATTATCACACTTAAATGAAGTGGACTACTAATTGTAAGGCTGCTAACTTAGCACACAATAAGAAACTTTAAGGTACCGAGTCACATACAAATGGCTAGCCTTTATTTTATTAGCAGCAGTGCTCACCCTTTTTTCCCTCTGCTAAATAAATGCACACGGTAGTTATGAGTGGACTGATTGTCGATGTGTTTTGCATTGTACAAAGTAATTTATATCCTAACTATACAAGTGGTCAGCTTTCTGCGATTGTCCTAATATACATACACACATAACTAACAGAGTTAAAAGTTAGCACAACGGAAATATTCACGAATACATTACAGAATACAGAAGTAGTGTCAGAACAACGCTTATTATGTTCTACAAGTTTTTCCTCATCCAAATGAAATTTATCCCACCATAGTTCACTTATTGTTATTGAACTTATGTCTACAGGTTTCTATTGTGTTTCTGCAGGTCCGTAGCATTTATTACTGCATTAAGTTCTTGAACACCATTAGAATGTCAATGATAATAGACTTGCCAAGTTAAGATATAGCCAAGGCACGTATATCCGAAATCCCATAGCCAGTTACATACACATTTCCTTATAAATCAATATCAATGAAACCGTAGAAAGTGTCTATCATTATCATCAGTGGAATTGTTTGGGAACAGTACTCTTAATAGTTTAGTTAGTACCTTCACAAATTCACACCTTTAAAATGACGGACAAATGCAATGGACTGTTAAAAACTGATGACACAAAATTATGCATTCGGATACATTAAGAAAATAATAATATGGCATGATAGACAGCTTGTTATAGTAAATTGTATGTTCGGAAATGCGTCTGTAAGAAATGCTCGGTTCACAACTTTGAATTGTTGGGAAATATTGTTCCTTTACAGACAGTGCAATGTAAAAATGGACATACAATATATACCAAGGTGAGAAAAATATTTAATTGAAATTATTGTAAGGTATGAGTGAAGTGTAGTTGTGGTGTAACTGTAACGAAATTTGGAAGACGCCTATTTCCATTATAAATAAAAAGATATGAATATAGCTACAGGCTACACAACTGAGCTCTATAAGAATGTATTTCTGTATTGACTATGAACTTTCATTGCAGTCTTTCTAAATGGATAAATTCCTTTTGCTTGTTTTATATTTTATACAGAGAGTAGCAAGCCGATGGCCGATGCTTTCCTGTGTTATGCCAGTGAAGAATAAAAATAAACAATCGACTCTACCACAATGTATTAAGTTTTCCTACGGACGAAGCAGGAGTCGCAAAACTAAGCAAATGTAATTATGATGCATGGTGAGATAGAAGGGAATAGTTATCATTATGTATAATTGAAACAATGGAATTGTTGGAGCAGAAAGAAATTCTGTAAATATAGTTCTAGAGCCTAAGAGTCATCGTAGACACAATAATATTACAGTAAAGCAGAGCAGAGGAGTCTTGTCTTGACTCAAAAGTTGACCTGAGTTGAACAGCAGAATGTCAATTAAAAATTTAATCGAATTTCAACAGTCTTTTACTCAGTTGCGCATGCTTTGGCAACAAAAAGTGTTGGTGTCGTGGTAAATAAAAGCGATGATGATGATGCGAGTGTGTTTGAAGGAGAAATCTTTATTGTCTGGTTTAAATAAATAAAAATTGCTCCCTTAGATCGACTTCTCCTTTTAGTCTTTCAGTGAAAATGAGTTCATTTTGTTGGTTTCGTTTAATTTTCAATAGAGAATTCTTGTCAGTTGTGTTTTGGCCAAATTAATTTCAGTTTCAATTAAATTGTGACTAAAGATTTGAGGGGAGAAAGAGAGAGTGACTTAGTTTCGCTAAAATTAGTAATTCCTCGTGAGAACTTGTCTGAATGTACGTGCATGGATGTGTATGTATTTTTGATACGTTTAGTTCTAGCAGTTGCCTTTATTATTGGCACTTTAAAATAGAAATGTGGTCAAGAGTGTGAGAGTGAGGAAAGGGTAGTTAGGATTTAGTATACGTCTTCTGGCATCATGAGATAGAAATACTTAACTGTTTTATTTTGTTACTTCGTTTAGTGCTCACTTTGGTTGTTGGAGGAGTAGATAAATAGCAAGAGAGGCTAGGAAAGCGCAGATGTAATGTAGGTGCAGTTTGAATGGAGGAATTCTTGTCTATTTTTACAAGAGAAGCACATGCACATGGCATGACTTGGTTTACTATCAGTCTAAACAAAGACATCCTCCTCCCTGTGAGAAAATTCTTTCAAACAGAATCTCACTGTGTAACGAAATTACAAAATATTTCTCCTCTATCTACTTGAATCATTAGAGAGGGATGGCAAAGAGTCTTGTAATACTTTTACTGATATCCTATTGAATGAATTGAAAACAATGGCCAAGTGCACTCTCCATAATACAAATTCAAGTCATTTCTTAGAGTACTGTGGTACTGGGTTACACACAGACGAATTTTAATACAATCCACTGACTGAATGCAGTACACGACTGGCTAAAGGATTTAATTGAAAATCATCACTCATATTCTTTCGTGCCAATTACCTAGAGATTTACTGAAAGTTTTTACATGTCAGACTAATACCCATAAAATCCACTCTCGAATCGATTACTTAAACCAAACCTATTAGAATTGATTGAATTTTATGATAAATTGTTTGTGGTCAAATAATTAACGGGCATTACAAAGTAAACATGTTGAATAGTAAACAACTACTCAATTTATGACTTTATCTACGCGAATTTCTCCACGTAGCTAATGCACTGGTGCATATAGCACGCCTTTGTCCAAGATAAGCAAGTAAATACTATGAATTTAAAATTATTTTGACTCTCAGCTATAGTAGTTCCTACCATTATTATACGAGCATAAATATTTTGACTGCGTACTATACTAATAGTGTGTAATAATGTTCGAAATTGATTTCTGGTTACACTGAATTACACACAAACAAAACTTGTTGTATTTTACTACATTTGCATATTTTACGGTACTAGAGAACAGCTTATTTTATATTGATGCATAATAAAATAATGAAAAAGGACAATTTGGACACTGAGATATGAGAGACAAAATGTCTCCTTTCATTCACTCAGTTTCAATTCATTCATCAAGACAAGGAGCCAGGAGGAACTCATAATAATGGTTTAGAAACTTAATAGATTAAGAATCTTCCACATTTAAATGCCAGACACACCACAGTCCATTATTTCTCAATTTTTTTATGAAAAATTATGTAGAAAATGAGGACAAGTTCCTCATTGACTCTTTTTTTACATTAGCCACAGATGGATTTACCTGAATAAAGGAATTTTACATTAGCAAATGGCAAGTGGTGTTTAGATAAGCAGGAGTATATTTATTCTAATCATGAGTGCAAGCAAGTACAGGAGAACGTACTTGCAATTCCAACTGAAAGATAGCATAAAGTACAATGTTCGTAGGTACGTAGGAGAAAGAGAGGAAAGATGTCATTATTCCAGCATGAGAAAAGCAAATACAACAGAATACTGACCTAACTTGATTTTCATTGACGTTCATGAACGTGCATTGAGAAGCACTGCTAAGTGTTATGAACAATTTATTTAAGATCAGCCCTCGAAATATGCATGTAAGGCCTTGCCTTTTAAAAAATGTCGAATTCCTATCGTATCTTTGAAATGGACTTGCCTAGTCAACCACCTTTTAATCATATTTTATCAGCAAGTGCTGTTTTTAATAAGAACAAACCCAGAGACCTATTGAAGAATGGAAGGAATGGAAGTGAGAAGCAGAGTTGTTTCACTTGCACATGTGAGTTACCATATAAAAAGGGCAACGAAAATCTCATCACGTAGCCAATAGTTGTTTAAGTAAGTAAACACAGCTCCCATAAACTTTATCCCAGCCTTCTGCCCATATTTACTAGTAATATTTTATTATGACAATAGAAGCAGACAGAGTGTGGATATTTCCGTGATATTTTTGTTCCCGTTGTTGCAATACAATGGATTATTAATGCCAAGTGAGGTAAATAAATGCATGAAGAAGCTGGCTGAATATTCAGTCCAACCCACTAGCAAGTAATAGTAGTAAATGCCAGGACCTGTATTATGCTATCCCAAGTGCTTGTATTTACATTCAGTGAGCTACTGTAGATGTTTAATGGGAGAGAAGGAGCTTTTGTAAGTAAAAGGAGTTGATTTGACATGAATTCCAATTGAATGCAATTCAAGTGCTAAATAGTTGCTAACAATAAGTGAGTACATATACATACATAGTAAATACATAAGAACGACTCTGCTCCTGACTCCTGACTCTCTTCTTCAAACTAACTCGATTATATTGAATGTGATGCTAAATCAGCATTAACAATCTCCTCACAATTCTCATTAATTATAAAAGTAGCCAGGGCAAGGAATAATGTCCCAGTTGTGCATCCTCATGAATCATAAGTCACAATTCAAACAGAAATATCGTGCACTGCACGATATTCATCTGTAGCTACTCACCAATAAATATAATGCTAGCTCTTCATGAAGATCTAAAGAATATTTTTACTAGAAGACGCATTGCTGACATGACACTACATAGATTTACCGACGGGGACGGGTGGGTAACTTGCAAGACAGGTATTTAGCAATCAGAATATTAGCAGAGAGAGAGGGCTGAGTCTTGTTCTCTGTCCAGTCCCGTCGTTCCTTCGTGCTTTCCTTTGACTTGGCTTCAATTGCTTTCGTCGTGCCAGTTCTAACACCAACAAACACTTGACTAGTAATACCAGACGGACACTCACTCGGCTCGGCTCTCAGAACAACTCGAATTCATAGAGACTCAGACAGAGAACCTGAACCAGTCACTCACAACAACACAGCTAAAGGTAACATTAGCATGAGCAGAAAAAGAAGCAGAACATCAAGTTTTTTAATATAAATTATCGGTACGTGTCCATTATAAAGTTAACTTACCTACCTGCTCGCTTGTATTCTGATCATTGTAATATTGTTTTCTATACTAATATAGGTAATCACTTTAGTCACACAAGAAGGAAGGTGTAGTGGTGGTTAGCAGATATACTCACTCAGTCGAATGTGCGCTTTATTACTCTGTTAGTTGGTAGGTGCCTATCTGCCCATGCTCTTTCATGTACTACTACTACTAGCCAGTGGAAAAGAAACTCCTTTTAGATTCACAGTTGAAAACGACTTTGGCATGTGTGTGATGTTTCTGTTTTGCAAACAGTGTTGAGTTGACTGCTGACTTGGCCTTACAAAAGAAACATTCCTCTCAACAGAGAGCTAACACAACAACAACAACAAGAAAACGGCAAAGGAACAGAACTGAAACTGCAGGCTAATAAGGCGTACGATAAAATAAGTAGTCAATCAAGACTCTTATGCCAAAAAATTGCACATAATCCAATCGACATAATTTTTTCCCCGTTTATGTACTATTAGTAATAATAGAGGGAAATGGAGCCCTAATGTGTTTCTCGAATGTATAATATGCATATTTATGTATTTACCTTGTTCAGATAATAATAATGCAGCAGTGCTCATTAGGGATATTGATAGAGCTCTTTAGTCATAAACTTGAAACTTGGCTAAATACTATCAGTTTGCCATAAGTAATGTTACTGTTACTCGCTGTTCTCCTACTACTACCTATTCCTTGTAATTCTGAAACATAAAAGGAGAGACGCTACTCAACTTGATTACAAGATCCCTTCTTCTTCCTATCATATCATTTGTAATTGGATGGCTTTTAGCGTTAATATATTGTAATGAGACTACCACGTCCAGTTCCTATCAGCTCTGAAGGGAGATAAACAAGCCTCTCTAGTCACTCACTCAGCTAATTCCTACAATCTCATCTTTTCTACTTTGGATGCAATGGACAGAGCTTAACTAATCTTAATCAAGTTTGATCTCATATGCTTTCGTTTATATTAGACTCATCTCTTCCCCACTATTTATGTTATGACTACTAAGACAGAGACTTAATACAAGAGATCGGCACACTCGCTCATATCCCTCCTTCTTGGAATGTAAATCGAGGAGCAATAAAATAACTCATTTCTTACTCCTTTTTATTAAAAGACAAAGTGCCGAAGTGAACACCCGCTGATTGCTCATTTAATTTAATTTAAGACTAATCCAATCTCCAACTTGTACAACAACCTATACTTATGTACTTACTTAGTAAATCTCTAGCAGAAAATCTTGTACTATTATTGTACCCGCATCTTTAGAGACTAACTGTAGCAAGTAGTAGTCATGTTATTGACTCGTTTGACTTCACCTGACTGAATTCACAGTTTCAAACTAGAAATTTTCTCTTATCACCACTAGGTAATTGGAGAACAATATATATTATTATATTTAGTACACATAATAATATAATTCAAATCACCTTTATTATTGTTCCATAAGGGAGGACGGAGGAAATGAGGACAAGTCGTTCATAAGTTTGGCATCTCTCTCATTTTCTTCTCTGACCCTCGCATGCTGATGAAATTTAAACGAGCTTATTAAATTCTAATGGCTTTCTCAGTGTCCATCTTGCTCAGAAAGAATTTCTCAATAGATATATAATTAGTGCGAGTGGAGACAGCAAAGTTCCTCTTATTTATCGTTAATATCACTTGGCTTGTCTTAATGAGTTTACCTTTGCCTCCCTCGCTCCCTCCCATCTTTCTCTTAAATGCAAATAGAGCAAGCAAGGCAAGATATGAGACAATTGCCACATTGCCACACATCACTACCACTTTGTTTGTTGTACTATGGTTGTACTCGACGTCATTCTCTGCTTGTCATTATTTGTGTCATGTTTTCCAATTGGACTCACATAACGTCGACTCTACACACATTTATTATTATTGCCTATATAGCTTCCCAATTTTCAGCTGACTCATAGTCAAATATTTACTACTGTTGCAATGTTTAGGCAATTTAATCCAAAATCTAATCGAAACTTTGTAGTAGTAATCAAGCCAAGTCTCTAATATCTGTAATCTGTCTCTACGTAAATAAGTATCTTTAACACAATCCCATTACAAATTAACCAACCTTCACATATCATTCTAGCATTTATTTTCCACCAGATAGACATCTCTTTAAACTGAAATTCTGCATATTATATGCATTATTTATTGCCTCTCTGTGCATTCTTATCCCATTTACTGATTTATCTATCTTTCTGTAAAGTTGCAGTGTCTACTGTACAGAAGCTTTGTGCAGATTATAATGCTTTCTGGATGTAATATTAACTATGTATGAAGGTATGATATAGAGATAGAGCTATCATTGCCTCTTTTCATTCTTTTATCTAATGATATATACGTTTATATATAATTATCTACTTATAGACCAATGATATTTTCTTGGAGTTGAATTGAGTCCAGTTTGCAATTTCCGACCTAAATTTCCAAAATGTTCAGATTTGTAACGTTCTAGCTAGTTACCTTATAAAGCATCAAATTCTCTGTCAAAATATTCATCAATCATACATAAAATAGAAAGGTGTTGAAAATCTGCTCGTTTCTGCCTAGGATCTAAAATTTGAGGGAGTAGCGTGTCATATTTTGAAATCAACGCCCTCAAGAAGACTACATTAAAAGTTGAAGAAATAGGAAAATGACGGGATCACCGTATTGTCTGCCTGAATGTAGTTAGTGAGGAGTATAGACATTATTAGAGCCAAATTGCCAATCAACTACAGGATATACAGCATAACTATGAAATTAAATCTCAAGTGTAAATTAACACTTCCCCACCAAAATCCCACGGAGCAGACGAAATCTCATTTGTCCGTATCAAAGTCAATTCAACTCACAAATTGCATATCTACAATTTATGCAAGTGTCTATCCCCTCTCCTGCATGTACCTACTCTATGAAGACATAAAATAAAAGTACCTTTCATAAACTATTTATTAGGAAGTGAGAAGTGTAGTTTAGTAGCTTTTGATTTAGTTCTAGTTGTATGTAATGCCAGTCAATTTTAGAGGAGGATATAAATAATCAAATGCTAACCAAGTCTACTAACCATAAATTGTAGACTAGAGTAGTTACATTACAGAAATCTCTCATCATTTCCCTTGGTCTATTTACTAAATGAGTTAAAGTAGTAGCTTCTGCTCTCAATTCTCGACTTTTCCTACACTTCCCTGCTCTAAAGCAAGCATTGTGTCAATTGTGTGTTTGCTATAAGTACCAAGAAATTGTAGACAATGAGAGTAGGCAGGTATCTAGCTTCTTATATTATTTTCCCACCTTGACTGAATTGATTTCTTTTCCTTCTCTAATTTGTACTAATGGCTCAATCGACATTTGATTTTTTGTGTATTATTACTACAATAAGGAAATGTTTAATATTTATTGAAACAAATGTCAATATTAAATTGCAAGAGATCCACTTATCATTTGTCGGCTTCATTCATTTACAATCGCTAACTATATTTAATGAAATAATGAAATAATTGTATGGTAGACAAACATGGCATTTATGGATTTCATACACGGACACAAAGCTATAATTCCAATGCTAATATCAATATTTACAGCTTAAATACGTCTTCACCTAAAAAATTACATGTTAAAAATGCTTCCTGAACTGTAAATTTCCTATTGTTAGTTAATCAAATGTAGTCAATCCAGTTTACTAATTGTAATAATAGGAGTCAACTCCATTACTTATCAGAGCTATCAGATTTGATAACAAAAAATATTGATATGAAAAATGAAATAGTAAATCTCGTGAAAGGCGGTTAATTCAAAGGAAAACAAAGAAAAAGTTTTAAGTGAGGCATATAATTCGATCACACCATCGCACCGGTTTCCATTTAAACTGTTTAAATGAGGAGATGAGAATTGCACATTGTAAAAAGATAAATTCCCTTGCTTGGACTGCAGTTTAGTTTTATTGAGACGCAAGTGATTGTTGCTGTAATATTACAAAGTGCCTCTTGTGTTCCTGTTCACTGGTATAATGAAATAATAAGTAAGTTAGGGATAGTAGTATTATGTGTCCGGAAAAAAATGTTTAAACACAGGGTAGAATATCATAAAGACTAAAGATGCCTATATATTAGTCTTCATTGTCAGTAATAGGGATATAATGAAAAATCAAAGGATAACAATAACATGCGGGTCTCTCCTGTTTTGATTTGGTTTTTTATTTGTACATTAGCTTTTAACTACGTTGGCATTGTCTTCTAGGGCTAAGTAACGAGGGGAAGTGGAGTGGAGTCAAGTGAGGCTGTCAAGTGTGTGAAGCCAAGATGTAAGCTAATGTTTAAGTCAAGATGCCAAGGAGAGGCAGATGAGACCGCCCTTCCTTCTTGCCTACTTAAAATTCATCTCAGCAGAAGAAGATTAGATGGGCCAATAAATCTAATCATGTTATACACGTGAGATTATTATGCTTTTCTCTCTCTCTCTCTCTCTTTTCCCGTACGAGATTCTCTTTTGCCACCAAGTGCAACTTAAACCTGATGCTAAATGACCATCTCACTATTCTCACTATACTCCATCCATTATTACAGAAGAATAAAATGTTTTGCAATTATGTAGTATTAGCTTCTCGCTTTTCAGCTATGTTTGCATTTATACTTTTTCAATATGGATCTGAAGTGAGTAGAAGTGCATGTAGCAGTGGTAGTGGTGTGTTTCGTATGAACTGAATATTAGTTGTCTTGTCAAGACGCATCCTATCTATCTATCACATTCTCATTGAAGAACATTTTAGATTCTGCACATCTCACCTGTGCAGACTAACTGGATTGGATTTGGTTTAAATTCAATTGCCTTTTTCCATGCACGACACCGAAATCTCAAATCCACTACTTAACGAACAACATTAAATTCTACATAGCTTAACGTAACAGTATTAGGAATGGGATATATGAATAACACTTGATGTAGTCTTTCTACTAAGCATCAAATAAAATTAAATGCCAAACTACGCCCTACACTTACACTAACCCACAACCACAGTATTTTCTTAATATTCCCACTTAGAAATATGCAAGGACCAAATATTTTGCAAAGGTTTACTAGTCCATACAACCTTTTTATTATGATATCCTTAAAAAACAACAAAAATGCAGTCTGATTTTGTAACTGGTTGATAAAGAATGGATTTCAAAGGAAATTTATGATGTTACAATGTATATAGTAAATGTAAAGTGCTGTTTTATACTACTGCAGTTAAGTCCAATGTTGCACTTGCAATACACGACGTGGAATGCAGAATAATGCTACTTGTATATATAATGCTGATGCTAATACAATTTAGAAATAGATATATTGATAGAGTTGAATGAATGGAAACTGGATTGTGATTATTTAAATTCCATTAGAATTGAGTCATGAATTGAGAGCAGAAGCAAGAGAATTGTCATGAGAGAAACTAATTCTTTAGAAATGATGATTATTATTGGATTGAGCTTAGATGTGCTGATATTATAGGAGTGAGTCGAGGCTTGGAGCATGTCATGGCTCATCTGTTCTCTTAGCATCCTGCCAAAGATGCAGAAAAAGAAAAGAAAGGAAGTGCTGTGAGAAAGATGAGGCGAGGAGGGCAGATGAGTCTGATGATGAGTGAGGAGCAAGAGCGCTGACATGAAATGACAAGAGGCGAAGATAAGGAAGAGCAAGATCGTGCTCCTGATTATACTTCATCCCCCAACCATTCTTCTCACAACCAAATAATCATAGCTATTTGATTCACTTGAGTCCTCACTGTTCTCACGCCACCAGACTCCTGCCATCATCCAATTCATCCACGAGACTGTACAGATGTAGATATTAGCACGACCAGTTGCCAATCCCGGTCCCGAACTCAATTCACTCAATTGACCGAGAGGTAGAGAGAAGACGAGATGCTTCCATTAAATTCAGGCAGGCCGAAGACAAACTACATTGATTCATCTCTCTCTCCCTCTCTCTCACACACAATTACTACCTACCTATGTGACCATTGTAGAGCTATGATTTGATCTCGATCTGATCAGGAGATGATATTTCACTTCTTCTCCTCTTCACGACTTTCCTCACTTAACTTTATCTACTCGGAGGATGAATTCTGCTCAGACTGAACATATTATAGGCAAGCAATGAGGAGTCCTGTGTACTTAGCAAGCTACTTTCAATAAATTATAATTCAGAAAATTCACGTGCTGTCATCACCTCCTCCTAAACCAACAACACGATTCCATACAAAATACAGAGTAAGAGATTCGTGAAAAACAGCTACCTCCTTATTTCCTACTACAATTATCTTAACTCTATATTTCTGGCATGTGCAATAGTCGACGGATAGAAAAGACTGCAGCCCTTATAATATTAGCATAGCATAGCACCAATTGACTCCTTTACATTCCACATAATTGTTGTTGTAATTCCACTTCTATAATGTACTGCTCTAATCTCCTGTGCTTTTTAGTGCTACAGAAATTGTATACAACATACTCAGAGGTGTACACAAAAGTGATAGGACATTATGCATGTTCGAAACAGTGAGATACATACATACAATGTAATATTATTATTGCATTACCTATGTATAGGCATTTGGGACAAGTGGTGCAAGTAAGTGCACAAGATAACGAAAACTCGCTTCCAAACTCTGCTACAGACTTGTCAGTCAGAAAATCAGAAATGACTTCCTTCCTAACCCTTGGCTTAGACTTGCACCTTAGTTAGATGGACGACCATTAAAGCCATACTACTACAGATAACTATGCATGTTTTTTCGCTTTGATTTGCTCCATCCTGACTTTCCTGACTTGACTACACTTACAAAATCCAATGCAATGGCTTAGGTGTCGTGCTCCGTTGCATCGTATTTCTAACACACTCACTATTCACTACTACTGTACTGTAGCAGATGAGTCAGGTAGAGCACAAACACGATGACGATACCTGTGTAAAATTATACACAAGTATATACTTAATGCAGGAATAGCGTGATCGTAGAGGGGACAGGTGTGTTTTGTGATTCTAAGTCAAATACCTATTCTACAAGTTTAGATTTCAGACACTCACAAAAGCTACACTACATTTCTATAGCGAGGTATAACAAGAAACGAGTCTTGATGACTATATGAAATTTGAGTGACACGAAGTGGAATGGCTTCTTTCTACTCTCCCATTGTCACCTGATAATTTTAAATTAGATATCCTCCGGTTTTTACCTGTAAATAAATATCACAGACAAAGTCATAGAAAAATGAAATTCTGATTCATCTTGTACCTGAACGCACATATAAAATTCTCAGTTACAAAAATAAATAGCTAGTTATGCCATGGATATAATAATATGATAACTGTAAGAATATTGTAATTAGCTAGCTCATTGAATAAGTTGACAACGTATTACTACTTCAAATGGAGTATTAATTGGAATATTTAGGAGTGCCTTTTTCATCCCTTCAATTACAACCAGGAGTAAAACAGGGAATATTTTTAGCATGAATATTTGATTCACTGCATAAGAATGTAAACGGCAGCGAAGTTTGTGGTTTTGTTTCCTTGATGTAATGCCTCGTCATTGTCATGTCAGTTTGTGTCTCTGTTGTGTCACTGTGAGTGACTATCCCACGAATCAATGACCGCACCACTCCTTCCTTACAGGCAACTCAAGTCATGGCTAATCAGGCTGTCTAAACTTTAACTATCGAATCTTTATAATATTTACATAGAGCTTTAGAAAAGGTAAAAGATATGCAAGGTGCCTAGTCTGCGCATTCCGATTCTAATAAGTAGACGGATAGAAGAAGAGTCATTTTGCAGATGTGATGTAAGCTCTGCCGCTTGCTTTTAATGTTTAATGACATTCAGTGTCGTGATGGAGAAGGTGACTCGAGTCTTGTCAAACGATTCTTTTCTTAGTAATTTCATCTGTGTGTACAGATAATTTAAGTTGTCCTATTATTTTACACAGGTAGAGATAAACGTCTACTTATGATGAGAATTGCTAACTGTCGTGCACATTAATGCCATTACATCCATGTCGGTACATCTCCACACAAAATAATGTGCTAACCATTATTAGACACTACGTAGTTATGCTTGTACGGACACTCAAACAGCTCCTTATCATCTTCCTTATTGTTTCTGAGCAGAAGAGGCATACAGAGTTATAGGTAGGTAGCTACTTATTACTACCAACATGTTTTCTGTGTCGCCGTTATTTACTTATCTGTTTACTAAGCAAGTACATGGACAATTCTATATAATTATAGCGTATCGTTAGCAGCTCGTTATCTCATTTGCATTGCATCAAACTATAATCTCGGATTTTACAGTCATTATTACAATGATCTCGTGAGGATGATTCTTCAGTGTGAGTGAATTGAAAGAACAGGATGAATTCAGATTCAAAGTGATACATACATAGCTAGCTTTTGCAATTATCTGAACTTTACATCTGTTTCTGATAATCATAATGAGGAGGATTAATTAGTCATTTCAATGAATTTCCGGTTTCTTGATGAATATTAATAGTGGAATGGAATCGTGGGATGGTTGAGCAAAGAGTCTGCATGAGAAGACCACCAATTGCATAGCTAATGTCTGTAATCACCGTCATTTATATGCATTTACTTGGGTAGTCATTAGTAATTAGGCTCGTAGCTAATGGCAAATTTAGATAATACATCCATAAGTTAATGTAAACTTTGGAAAATAATATGACCTTCTGTGTACACAGTGGCACGTAGTCCAAGTACATTGGCCCACTCACATTTATATATCAATGTCATAAACAGAAATACCGAAATGTCCGCTGGGAGCAGAAAACAAGTTGGTGGCACTTGTGCTCTGCTCCACACAAATAAATTCACCAAATCTTTTATAAATAAAGACTTAATTTGATGTCTCCTGTCTTCGTAATGTCAGCCCTGCCATAACCAACTTTCTACTGAGACTAACTAGCAGAGAGAGCCGTAGTTCATGATATTCAAATTCTAGTCCGTGCCGTCTATACATCTAAATGTCAAAATAAAATCAAAATCTTGCCCATCGCCTTCTATAATGCTAGGAGCGAGTCTGGGCAACTTCTTTCTTGTTTATTAACTCTATACCTACCTACTGAACTTGTACGTGTAAACAAGGACTAGTTTAGCATTTAGCTAAATAGCATATCAATTTATTTGATTATCTAGGTAGGTAGACGTAGACGCCGAGTTTTCAGCTGACATCCCAGTCAAAATTTCATTTCACTTTATATAGATAATAAACCAGAATAATAACCACCCTTCTCACACTGAGACTCTATTGACGCAAATCGTTTTTCTTTTACCTTCCTTAAATCCCAACTGCATTCTCCAGTCTATAAACACAAAAACTCATTTTATATAAATAAATTCTGTCTGGATTGTGTGACTGAGCTAAATACAATTCTTGTAATGCCCTACTAAAAGTGAATATTGCAAACAAGTGTCTAGAGAGAAACTACACATTAAAAATTCTAGGAATATCAATAGAAAAACTTATAAATAAAACAAATGGGAATTGATTGGAATCGTTTCACAAAGTAAAACACTAATAAGCTTCACTTCTGACTATTAAGACAACTCTTTCCATCAAATAAACTTTTGCTTTTAGTGAATTGAGGCATATAAATAAATGCCTTTTGCATCCCTGTGTAAATATATTCTATCTGTATATGAAGAATTTAATATAAGCTTACTCGAGTAATAGAATGAACCATTTGCCTCTTCACCTAAATTTATGTATTCTTTGGCGCATCCCAAAAGCCTTTTACACTAACTAAACTAACAAACTATAGAAATCTTTAATGCTGTCTTTTCAATTACTTTCCAATCCATTTGAATTGTTTCAATCTCACAAGTATCTCTCATCCTTCCATTCAAATAGAAAATCTTCAAAACGAATGTCTGCTTTGCTTTTCAGTGAACATGACACAAATAATTGTCTCAACTTTGCTTCCTCCATTCTCTCAACTACGTTACGCTTTGTGAATTAAAGTTGAATTTAAGTATAATATAGATGGTTTATTATTGGTTATCTCGGCTCCTGTCTCTATCTGTGGTGGCACATTTATCAAATGTTCGTAGAATCTTGTTCTAGCAGTAGAATAGCTGCCAAATAAGTCTATATGTATTTATAGATCTCGTTTACTTTACAAAGGTGATCAGTCACAACAAATTCTGTCTACCTCAATCAACTTATTTATCTGGTTAGTAAAGGTTATTGTTGGGCTATGAATCATACGAGTGGATATTACTTGTGAAATGCAATGAATTGAATATCAGATATCATTTGCCTTTGTCTAAGGCGTAGGAGAGAAGGGACGAAGCCATGCTCGTCAAGTTTCAGTCATGTAAAACGAAAAAGAAATCCGATAGTTTCTTCCTCACCAGACAATTGAATTTGTTATAATTGTGAAGATATGATTTCATGCACCAATAGTAGCTACCTAGACTATTTATTCACAATATTATTATTGGTATTTTTATGGAAGAAAGCTGAGTGTGGTGAGGAGTGTCAATAAAAAGATAAGAGGAATGGAAAGGTTCTTGATATTGTAATGATTCATCGATCAAAGAAACAATAAAAATTTAAACGGATAGGAAAATACAATTATTTATAGGATATCTACTTTAGATATCTGTGTAGATAGACAATAGAGACAGGGATGTGTTGTTATTGCACACCATTCATTGTCATTATTTTTACCACGGGATTTAATCGCGTCAATTGATGCCACAACTCAACTTTCATAGTGAGCACACTACCATTTGTGGCATCGCCACTTTTTGCACGCGGCACATACAGTAGGCAAGTATAATTGTCACTTGATACACATGCAAAAGAAGCTACATGTATGAACATGGCTAGATAAATAAATAAATAGCATTTGTCCTTCTCCTATTATCGTATGAAATGAAACGAGTGACAGGGAAAGAGAAAGAAGTGTTTCTTTCTGCTCCACAAACAGTGAGCTGATAATGGTAAATCAAATTGACCAAAGCAAAGTATCTATTACAATTTTACAATGTCATCTCATGTTCTCAAATGTTTTCTAGCAACCACCGCTATAAAAATGCAGTCAATAGCCTTCCTTCCCGTTTTTTATTTTTCAAGAGCAAATAATTGACAACAACTCGATCAAGTGAGCCGACATTCTAGATTACTATATATAGTAGGAGGGAAAAAACTATCTCAACTCACAATCCATTGTATCAGTTCAGTTGAATGCAATTCAATCTGTCGATATAATGAAATCCCCTTCAGTGAGCAGCTAACAAAATATAATGCATTTATTAATCGATGTGAATGTTAACGGTAGGGAAGATGCTATCCTATTGTGTCTATTTCTAATCTGTAATTCCATCTGATTCCCTATCATGCAGCAATATGTCAGCTTTTTGTCCGTATCTTCAAGG
The DNA here is from genome assembly GCA_019776505.1 of Tomocerus nigrus. Lineage (NCBI taxonomy): Eukaryota > Metazoa > Arthropoda > Collembola > Entomobryomorpha > Tomoceridae > Tomocerus > Tomocerus nigrus. Next base: position 14,768 of record JABASI010000397.1, on the reverse strand, counting down.
GAATCACAAATGCAACCTATATAATATATAGCCAGCAACTCTCAGCTTAATAAATAGTAGCTACCTGATGATATTTACTAATACAAACACTTGTACTCCGCACAACGACTGTAACAAATGGTGTTAAGAAATATAAAAAATCTTTTGTCGGCTCACACTATTAGTTTTTGCATTGTGTAAGCAAAGCTCTGTGTGCTGAGCAAAGAACTTCATTTCAGTCGACACTGTCTCTAACTATTTACATTTGCAACTTGTTTAGCATTTCGACAAACTGAAGATGTAACTTCTTTGTTGTGAGTGGATTAAAGTCCTGCTGGCAAATAAATAATTCTTAGTAAAAACACAGTGTGCATGTGTATACAAATTCCTGTTATGGATAAATTAGAGAGTTCTCTTGCATTTAATAAATGAATAAAACACACGAGGTACAGACAAAACGATCCAATTAATCACTTTTTGTTGACGGAAAGGTTAGATACAGAAAACTGTGTAAAGTCAATGAAAAACTTAGTAAACTGACTTTAGTGCCACATATTTACTGTGGAATGAACCGGTATTGTGTTGCATCTCGATAAAACAAAATCTTGTCAGATTGTCAGCACGACAGAAAAGAAGTAGAAATGGAGAGGCAAGTTCTAAGGCCCATGAAGAAAAGAAAATGTTAAGAGATACTACTTGTTTTCCTGGAGCTGTAATTTCATCAGTCTTAGTTGACTATCAAATTATACGGTTGAACTTGATAAAAAGAACAATCAATCTTCCAAATATACAAGACCTACAAAATCTAGAGTTACATACGTTCCCTACATTTCATTATTTATAATCCTTGATGCATTTTAAATGCAAGTTAACTAGTAGTTAAGAGTAAATGAAGAAAAGGACTGTGAAAAGAGATGGCACGTGGATGATCTCCATTCTCTAAGCCAATCTCTGTGCTTATTTTCTATTGTAAATCTTTTATTTACATTGGGATTTAATAGAGAGGAAAAGAATTGAGTATAATTTAATTGCTGGGCTTTAAATCTTCCTTCTGACTTATAAAATTGCCAAATAAGCAAGTAGTATGGACGGATAGAATGAAATTGGTATCATGTCATGTCATGCCATGTCACGTTACACTGCTAGCATTTAATAAACCTTTGTTTTCTACATTTCTGCGAGAATAATTGGCAAGAAATTGAGAAATTAGTCTAGCTGTTCAATGATTGTTGTGTTTTTAAGTATGAGCAAGCGAGCAAGTGCTATCTCCACGATAAATCTGCTCTGCACACGTAGAAGAATATACACAGAAATGAAATTAATTGCATTATGTTGAGCAGATTTGCAGAGTTGAGATGAGTGTTCTGTTTGGTAGTTTAAGAAATAGTGAAATAGTGGTTGGTAGGTAGGTACTTGTGTTTCGAGTACAGTTCATTGCATTACACCATTATTATTACAATAGCCACACTACTGCACTGTAGTAAGGAATGTATGTACGATGTGCCCCAGATCGACTTCCCACTTGAGATTGAGACTAAGCTTTTGATAGATAGATAGACGTATCAGCATTTTTGAGAGAACGACGAGAGTGGCTCGCCAAAGAGAGTAAACTACAAATCCTTTTGTTTTCTCTGCTCTCTTTCGTTAAGAGCATGAGATCCTTGGTTCAACTCGAGATTATCGTACAATTAGCTGACTTGCTTCGTTTACCTAGGTACTTTTATCTATCTTGGTTTTAGTAGTACAAGTGTAAGTTTCCTTTAGATTGCTTTTTCCTGTTTTTAAAATATCTCTATCTAAGATGTAGGAATTAGCAAGGTAAATACAGCCCTGTGTTTACACTCGCTATAAAAATGTCTTGCGAATCAGTTTTTTAACTGACTAAATAATCAGAGTTGGCAGATAGTTCTACCATGTATTTACCTATAGACTCGTACCAGAAGAACTCAGATTTCCAACACTGTGCTGTGGTGTAGTGTAGTATGTCCGTAAGTGGTACTTACTTGCACAAATCTCATGTCACTGATTATGCGAGAGACCTGCCAACTATTGAAGCAGTGCAGTGACACGAGTTATTTATTCGACGAACTCATAAGATAGTTCTCAATTGATTGTAATAGTCATTACAATATCTGCAATACTAACTTAACTAGGTACTAATTCTTGACAAGACGATATAAAGCTTAATTAACGAAGCACAGTACAAACTATTTTGCCCGATATTTAATTTATCGCTTATACTTAGATATCTAATTTATACACGATACAAAGTTGAGCATGCAGAAATTAATATTTATTCCATATTTCCTACTTGCACATTTATATTCCAAACTAGTAAATAATAACTAATAGCCCTCCCTCGTCTGAGACTCAGAGAGAGGCTAAAGTTCATTCACAGATAAGCCAAACATTACAATAGAATAGAGCAGCGTATATTGTACGGAATCTATTTACTACTATTTACTACAGAACAACAAGAGCGTAGTAGAACGAGAAGAAGAAGAGAGCGTCTAGCTACAGAGACGCAGATAGCATCTCCTTCGGAATGAACAAAAGATGTGCGTATCTACGTAGAAAACAGGAAAGAGACAAAATCTTATGAATGGAGACTTTTTGGTTGTACTGACCTCCTCTTTCCGCATCCGACACCGTCGAGTTCAACATGACGATAAGCAGCGTAAGTAGCCATGGCTTGTTTTGTCTGTGGGCTAGAAAATCAAGTGTGCCTTTTTAGCTTGAGATTGTAATCCTTGCGAATATTAAAAATATTCCAAAACGCACAGTTCAATTGACTATATAGTTTAGTGGATGATGATAACTGTGTAGATAACTGGAGCTATGTAAGTGGTGTATGGAGTTCAAGTTCAACAGAATTCCTCAGAGATCTAAGCAAGTGTGTGGAAGTAGAAGTAGCAACGCCGTGATTGGTATTCCTTGGCAAGAGCACAGAAAATAACAACAACAATAACAAAACGGGGCGATGAACGAAAAAACTGCGTGGATATTTGGTGTAATGTGTGTGAGTGTGTGATTGATCTCGGAGGTGAAGCTTCCGTCAACAAAGCGAGCGAAGAGAAAATGACGAGAATCAAAGTTGTGAGTGGCTGTAGAGAGAGAGGAGAGTAGTCTGGGAGTTGATGTGAGTCTGGCGAAGGTCCTCAGTCAAATGAGCGTGCTGTGGTGTGGGGGAGAGAGATATGCCGACGTTTGCTTGCTGTAGCTTTTCGTCCTTATCGCCAACAACTTCTTTCTTTTCTCGGTTCGACTAACTCGTCTGAGTTGAAATCTGAATGGACGGAGTGCGAGAGGGAGACGGACACGAGTTCTTCGTCAAGTCAAGTCTACTCTGAAAATAGCCTCCAACTTTGAGGATTCGAGTGTGGCAGGGCAGGCAAGAGGAAGAGGAATCCGGTTGAATGTACGTTTCCTCGCAATAAAGCAACTCTATTTCGTCTCTACTTCCTTCGGGCTTCCTTTGCAACGGCTTGGCAGGGTTTCTCCAACAGACTGAACTCCTGCTCTCACTACACACATCCTTATGTAGTAGAAATAATCCCTGCCTCAACTCAGCCAACTCAGACTCACTCGCCACTACTCTCAACCTGTGCACTCTCCACACTCTGCCTGCCACCATCGCCAGCCTATTTTATGTAGAGTAGCTCCTACAGATACACTTTTATCCTCACACACAGCTACCTCACGCTTACCTCTTCTGGCTCTCTCCTATCTTAGTCCATGTAGGTACTCTCTGTGCTGCTCTAGTACTATCTGCCCATAGTGTACATTAGTGTGCACTCCATTATTGCTACAGAACAGACTGTACAGTATACACGGAGGAGATTAGGCTACTGCTCTCCTCGCTTCCACTTAAATCCCTGCCTCTTCCTTCTTTCTCACCTAAAATGGCTAATGGCTTGTAAAGTTAAGTCAAGAGAATGGAAATCCTTTGATTTTAGCAGAACAGGTAGACGAGCCAGAGGAGGACGAGGACGAGATCGCAAACAAATCCAGTTCTGCCGTCTTATCTGACTCTGTGCACCTTTTGTCACCTCCGTCATCATCAAATCCTATTTCTATGCATCAACAGTCAAAAGTGATTCGTAACGGAAGTGGCTGCTTTATGCAACTCCTTAAAACAATCCCATCCCTTTAAACATTCTTTAAATCCCTACTCACTCTCTGCCCTTTATTTTACAAAGATGCACAAATGCGGAAGACCAGGAGGAGTTCAGTGCAGAGCTCCGAGTTAACTCTTTAAAAAGTTTACTCTGTACACTTGCATAGGAGGACGTGTGACTTTGTCTGTCTGCATTGCTTTTTCTCCGTAATCCACGTAGCACTAACCATCTATTCTAAATATACAGTAATATCTCATCACTTTCCACCATACGACGACCATCCATACTCTCCTTGCACTCTTCTGCCTCAGTCACTTATAAGTTATACCTGTGTGTGTGGTGTGTCATATTTTATATGCTCAAGACGAATGTATTTATGTAGTTAGTGCACTTGTTTATGCATATTCTTATGTATATCGTGCAAATACCATAAGTTAACTCGGCTTTCATATTATTATTACTAGTACCGAGTTCATTTCACAGAAAGGAATAACAAAGCTCAACTTGTCTACTGCGAACAGCTTCACTGTCAATAGCACAGGGGCTCATCTACTTACTTACTATACTCCTCCAAGTGTACTTACTTGACAACTCTCCTCATTCTGTGCAATAATAGATAGGTTTACGTTTTTTAAACTCGACTCTTCTGTGCTGGCTTCGCTGCTCTTTCCGTTGCACTGCATTTCATTGTTGTGTGTAAGTAACTCGAGCTAGTAGAGCTCATTTAATACTACACGTATTATATTTATTTCACAGCCAAGTGGAATAAAGCTAGAATGGCTAGAGATTTCCGTCAGTTAACTTACATTACCAACTTTTTTTTAGCTTACTTACTTAAGTGCAATCAGCTTTACTTTCAATTGCACACAACATAGACTTGTTTTTGGTTTGTAGCTCCTTATTAATACTCTAGTGACATTTCATATTTCATATCGCGATGATTGAAGGATATGAACTTTAAATTCACAACGATGAAATGCTACGCAAGGACTTCAATTATATATAATTACCTTTCATTCTAAAGGAATTCCCCTATGCAACACTGCATGGCTATAAGTAAAATGTAATGAATGTATTAACGTAGCCTGTTCTACGATAAAGTCTCAGGAAATTAATGAACTTATTAGTTGCTTGACTTGATATTTACATTGTTTTTGCTAAATGCTCTCATTTAATGAGCATAGTTTGATTTGAGCATTTGCGTATGTGCACTACTTAATTAAATTACACTCTTGCACTCCATATTAGGTATACCTTTTATCCTTAGTTATTAGTATATTTACTTTTTAGACAGTAAAAACATAGTCGTTGTTTTCATAGTCAACTCAGCTTGGATAATAACAGAATTATTAGAGAATCTATAATAGGAAACTACAAGATTTGAGCATTTTAAATTCTCAGTCGTATTATTGTCAGTTTGAAGAGTAAGTGAAGTGTGCATGTATATTTTATATGTAGAAGTTGTGAGGATGGCTAGTAGTGGTAGTTGATTTCATTGTCATAAGTAGCAGTAGATGTATGGATGGATGAAATTGTGATACTTAATACAATAGAGTCAAGTTGAGTATAGCCAACCCCCTGGGCTGAAAAATACTCTCAAGAAATCATCCACCAGACAACACTTAGTCGAATGCTCGAGAAGTGAATAGCGAGAAGTTCGTAGTAGAATAATAGTGCATAGTCAAGTCTTGCCGACATTTCTAGATTAAAGGAACTGGTAGGAAAGCAGTGCTTTGTAAATAGTGGCTATTTACCGGTGAATTCCTGCTCATTTCCCATTCCCACCTTCAGCTCGACGAAATTACTGAGTCCTAGATTGGCGAAAGAAATAGGTATATCATCATAACGTAACACCAGACAGGCAGGCAGAATGGGAATTCAATGCACTTAGACTGGTTGAGATAGTTAGTTGAGAATTGGTGAGTGGTGGAGTGGAGAGTGATGCTAAAGTTGCAGTTGCAGCCAAAGCCAAGTGAAGCCACAAATGTAAAACTTGCTGCATAGCCACAGAACAGCACAGCGTAGATGTCTATGGCAAATAGGATGAGATATTAAAGACAGTGCGATGATTTGAGTGAGAATCCAAATCAGAGTAGGTAGTATGTAACAATCTGGGTTCGTGCACTATAAGATGATGATAATAAGTAACATAACATGGCAGAATCCAGCACACAGGTTGATAAATCAAACCGCATAGCCAACCATAGCATAAATGTTGTAAAACTCACATAATATCTCATGAGCGAGGATCTCTATGAGAAAATATCTGAGAAGATCTCAGCAAGTAGAATAATGTAAAAGATCAGTAGACTGCAGATAGGAAAGAAGAAGAAGATTTAATCTGATCTGTTGGAAAACTCCTTAAGGCTTTTCAATTCGACAAACACTTTCCCACAATCTAACTGCATTAAATATTAAAGAATTGAATAGAATTACAAGGATATCTGAAATGAATTTAAATACTGTATTTGAACTCTAGAAGCATTTTCATCAGACTCTTCTTCTTCCATTTCCTCCTCCACCAGAAAAAAGAATAGCAAATCAACATTAAGGATAGCAGAGTCTATGACATTATCTTTGGAAAATGAGCCGAGACGTTTTGAATTATTAGTCGGCAACCTCAACGTGTGAAATAGTCATTTAGAATCTCGCTCCGTCTCTCTCTCCCTCTACACAAGTACACGTACGTAGTAGGGCCACTAAATGTTTTGTCGGAGGTGCATGAATAACTCAAAGCATTTAGTCGCCTAAAGATAACCAACAAATATACACACATTACATAATAACCCAGCATATCCCTACAAGAATGCAATAGAGAGATGCAATGATGAGATGCATCCAATAATGCACAAAGTGCTCTGCCTAACTTTACATACTTTCATACATTTAGACTTACTTATTTAGTCTATGGCATCACAGAGAGCTACTACTTTACTAACTTTACTATCTCGCAGCATTGCATTCTATTGCATGCAGTTTAATCTGATACACTGCATTTCCATTGTGTTTTCACAACCACCACAGTAAACAACCTTAGAATGTCTACCACAGCTACGGTTTCCATTGTGTCTTTTATTATTTATCTACTATGTTCTACTAATAGTCGACTACACTCTTCACTCACAATGCAAACATACTTGCCCGTACAACATTAGGTACATTTAACCAAACCACATCAGCCTAGCTAAATAAACGCTATTCAGAGCCTTCACCTAATAGCTACACTCCACTCCTAATATCCACATCAAAAATGAATGATCTAAAGAATTGCCGGATTTTAAAACCAATATCATCTGCATCATAATAAAAAAAACTGCAGCTACACTGAACTGTGAAAGCCCATGTAGCCCTTAACAAAGAATTCATAGTCACTTAAATATCATCATCGTTCAGATAATAAAAGATTTTATATAGTTACTGGAAGCCTTGCATTCCAGATTCCAGACAGACTCATACAGGTCTGCTTTACCTACTTCGAAACGGAATTTCATTGCACGTTTAGGCTGGCGCTTATTTAATTCATAGTAAACTTACCTTTCATTTAAAAATTAGCCCAAACTTTTTGAGAATTATTTTTTATTATACATATATAGTACACCTTGTTTTTTCATTGCTACAGTTTTGTTTTCTTAAAAATTATATATTGATAAGGATTTTGACCGTACAGTAAATATTTAGCAGTAATTTTATTTGTACAGTGTAGTGCAGAAGTCACGAAAAATAATCCAAATGTGAAATATTTATTTGTACATATTAATGTACACGGTGTTTACAAAGGACGAAGAGCTGAGTATTTGCAAACAATATTATTACAAAGAAAGAAGCAACAAAAGCCAAGAACGTTCCGTATGAGGAGACGTTGTGAGGCTACTAGATTTGATAACATTCCAAAATTTAAATGCCTGTAGTTTCTACTTTATTACTACCTGCATTATTCAATGGTAGACAGTGAGACAGGGGTTCAATGGAAGGTGCATGTGTACCGTACCGTTTTTAGGACTACCTCTTCTGATGTAATGTAGCTGTGTAAGAGTCGTATAAAGTGCATAATATACGGACGAAAGGATAATTCAACTTCCCGACAAAACTTAAACCGCTCACAATCAACTCAAGTCGACAAGACAGATAAAAGGGAAACAGAATTCAAATGTAGCCAAATTCCAGAGAGCTATAACAGATTTGGTATTCAGCCAGAGAAACACAATAGATATTAGCTGCACACATACATAATATAATGTAACAATAACACAACATACCTACATGATGAGTACCTTACTTACTTGTAATAATAAACGAACAGGAAAACACAATGGAGTACAGTGTAAGGGAAGCTAACCAACGTGCAGATAGGCTCTAAGTGGAATCCACTGGAATAGATACAAATTCATAGCTCTTTTCTCTGACTGTCAGTGGCTCTATGCAGCTAATAGGAAAAAATAGTGAAGCGGATGAATGATCCCACATAGTCAACATGTTTGTTAGTTTACATAACATTTCCAGACTACAAATGACTGCCTTTTGATTCCTGTTCCCTTTAATTTAACATAGGAATGCTTGATATTTGCATAGCCACAATATATTATTATTGCTATGCACGGTGAAGCATTTTTAATATTATATCACAAAGACGCCTGTAATCACGTAATATTCGCACAAGTTATATGAGCATTTGAATTATCAACTCCTTGTATATCTGTAGCATCTTTCGAAGACTCTTTTCTAATTTTACATTTTCTACCTAATATAATACAAATTGTATTTTTCTTTAATGTATTAACATGAATAGTCAATTAAAAGAGATCAAATAGAGCACAGATAGTTTATATTTACATATTGAGAAATTCTCACAGTTAATTGATTTAAGGAATCTGTTTACATAAATTAAATATAAAAAAAACTACCTTACAATCAGTAAATAAGCCTCTTGTCCCATTTTCTTTTTCGTACAGAAAGTGAGTAGGAATAGGTAGTGGCTTTTTCATGCGAGCCTAGCTCTGCATTGTTATATTCTAGCATGTAAATGAAGTCTGTTGGAGATCTGAGAGTGGAAAACATGAGTTAAGTGGAAGGTAGCTATGCTATGCCGTGTATACATAAAAGGAACATGTGCATTGCATTATGAACTTATTTATAGCTAACTGTCAGAGTTAATGAGTAAACATAAACGGAACGAAGGGAGTAAATATAGGTATGAAGCTATGAAGGGCTCCAGTAATGAAGCAGAATCCTAAAGAGACATGTTCTATGGAGATGGAAATAGTCATATCTATAAATGTGGGATTTAGAGAGCTATTTACTATTATGCTGTGGCTCTCGACTCGAAACTCAGGCAGTACAGAGCTAGACTCACACCTCGACGAATAATAATTACAAGAATACTTACAGGACACAGAGCAGTGCAGAACGGGAGACAAACAGACATTTAATTTCATTTTTATTTCTCTGGAGAGTAAGTATGTCTCATTTGAATAATAATGCTAATGCCCAGGTTAATGCCTATTTCTGTCCTATATTCAAGGAGGATTACATGGGAGCCACAACAGCTCCTTCCACTCTTCCCCACGCACATGCAGGGAATACTGACAGAAAGTTCTTAAATTCTAACGAGTCGACGAGTGACTTGTTTTCCTTTAACCAAGTAACTTTAACTTTGCCTACAGACACAAATTTCCAACTGAAAGTTCTCTTCGAATTTATTTCCGTGTATTACATAAGTAGATCCTCGCCCATAATTCACATCCGTTCCAGTCCACTCTCTCCTAATAACTATCAGTCCACAGAGTATACGAATGTATCCATGCCTAACCTTTGGGACTGCTCTATAAAAGAGTCCCTCCCTCCCTATAATATTGGACTAGTCCACTTTGGAGGAATAATTCTTCCGAGTAGTAACTAAATAACTAACTACTTGCTATTTCTTCCATTGAGTAGCTACAATTCCAGCTCAGAGTTCTATTTTCCCTAATATAGATGCATGACATGACATTGGTTACCTCTTCAAAATAATTCTGTTCAGAGAAAATGGCGTCTAAAGAGACACTTGGCTATGTCTTGTACTTGCAATTAGGTAAGTGTACATTTATATTAAGGCAGTAGTTAATAGTGCGTTAAGTCATGAGAAAAACGTGCTACAAAAGAAAAGTAAGTCTAATTCACGTATAATATTAGGAAATGGAGTCGGGCAAGATCGTGTCATTCGTAGTCCAAGAAGAAGTCAATTCTCCAGAAGGAAAGTCAAAGGCAGGCCATATAGAGAAAATCCCTAGTTTGGCTGTGAAGCCTTTTGGTCCGCATGAGTTCTCGAGATGATATGCGAGTTTAGAGTTTTCCTTGTTTTGGATGGCTGCTTTGCTTTGGCTTGGCAGTCGCATTTCATCTCATGTGATGTAATGAATGTAATAGAATCCCGTCCAGAGCCAGAAGACTAACAACGAACAACCAAGAGCAGATAGAGTGGTGAGGAGTAATATATTATATTTCCCGGCATGGATGTATCTATCACTTATAATGTAGCCATATCGTGTAGTGAGTGAGACGACTCCAATCTCAGTCTCAGCCAGTAAAATCCTAATCCAACGGAAATAAATAAATAAATGAAGGAAAGAAAAGTAAGAACATAACGCCTTGTCTTGTCCTGTAGAATACTTGTCCATTTCCTAACTTTCAAGACCTCTTTCCACAATAGTCAATTGAACTGTAGCTAGCCTAGTTTCATTTTTTAGCTAGCTACTTACGTTATGTTGTTATGCAGCCTACATGTACCATACGTACAGAGCAAAATAATAATAATAATAATAATAATAAGGAGAAAAAGAAAGATATAGTATAGAGGAGTAGGTACACCTACTTATCCTAGTTATTATTATGCCTCAAGTAGTGCAAGTAACTTGAAGTGAGTATGTAAAAGTGCATTAGTGAGCTTGTTGATGATGAGAATAAGTGAAGAAGGCAAAAGGATGGGTATTATTGTTACGTAGTTAGTTGATAGAGTACACAGAGTACGAAGGAACTCTAATCTTTAAGTTAAGGAGTGTGAAGAGAGTCTTGATTCCCCGCAGAGGATTTCTTGCCTCCTATTATTTTTGATAGAAAACCACGGGAAAATGATACACGTACTTATAGAGATGTACTGTATCAGTACGAGCTGAGAAAAGCAGAGATTAGATACATTGTGTGAATCTCTGTATCTGTCTCTGCATTTCTTGCAGACACATAGAAAAATAAACCGCCTGTTCGACCCTTTTTCATCCTGAACTCTCCTGGACTAACGTCACTTGCCCTGGCATCGCCTCCAACTTACAACACTCACTACAATATATCATAGGAACAATTTGTGTTTATATTCACTTATAATAACAACATTATGTAGAATGTACATAACATGTGTAGGAAAAAATAAGCATGAACACAAGAATGCCATGGCAGAGCAGATACTACATATAAATACATAATGGCACAATCCTTTTAACTGGGTTTGTCTCCATTCAATCCAATCCCACAGGCTTTTTCCCTTTTTCTACTGAACAAAATGAAACCGTGTTGCATACACAAGTCAAAACTAAACCAAAAAACCTTGCCCAGATCCGAACAGAACAGACACACATGGACTTGTACTCATGTCAAGAAAAGTCTCAAGACTCAACAATGAAATAAAAAAAAGACCTTGAAGTCTCCATGAATCTACTATAGGCATTCATCAACCAAAACCCAGCGTCAATTCAATCCAACTCACTTCGCAATCACAACACAATCAGCTCGATTTCATTCCAATTACCCAAAATACAATTCTAGCCTTCCTTCCTATACTTACTAGTACTACCTTACTCTTTGTAGGTAGGTACTGTGTAGCAAAAGAAATCAAACCTAGAATCAGATTAACAATGAGCAAAACAATTCACCTGTCTTTTAAAAGGATTAGTATTAGCTCCGCGTAGATATATTATTTTCATGCCACACACACTAAACTATTCCCTATAGGGACACTTCAATACAAAAGTCATTTAAATAATGCTCTTTAAATTGAAAACTTGTAAAAAGCATGAGGCATGCAAAAGTGTTTACCTACTGTAAAATAATGGAAACATGATGGTGGCACTAGTTACATACAATGTAAACTCCATAGCTAGCTACTTAATCTCAATGTCAAATTCCTCATGTACTAATTTACATTGTGGTCCACACATTCAATCTTTATTTAAAAAGACAAATTACAAAGACAATGATAGCTAAACGTCCCATTCGACCATAATTCAAAAGGAAGTTTTTCCCCACCAACAACCAATTATTTATCCATTCATAAGAAGATTGTGCAATCAAAGTGGCTTCTGAATATTTAATGGTAATTTATCATAAATTACACATCTAGACAGATGACCGCAATTTTGGAGCAGAAAACATGACTACCAGTAAATTTAGTGATGGACGTTGTTGTACTTTTATAAACATCCGTAGTTAAGTCAATGTATATAGTCATCATTTTTTCCTATCTTGACTTATTCTTAAGTCAAAATGAAAATAAAAAGTAGATTAGCCTTTTGAAAGGAAATTGAGAAGTTATTATTACGGAGCACTGTACTTATTTACAACGCCATAATATTGCAGTTGAGTATCTTCGTGAGAAACACTTTCATCAGATGAAACTCTGCAAACTTATGTACTTACCTGACTATAAAATGCATCAAATAACTTAAGAAACGTAATTTATCTGGCACAATAATATTATACAACAGCTTAAGATTAGTTAGCCATGTAGTTAGCTACTGCTATCAATGTAATAGCATTGTAGAACTATGTAAGCTTCATTTAGTATGCATGAAATCACAGAACATGTAATAGCAAATGTCTATTGCAAATAATAATAGTAATAATAGTAATGGTTATGATAATAGTGGCGCTGAAGAGTAATAATAATAAGAAAAGCAAATAGCTCAGATATCTACATGGGTAATAGCGTGTGCGAGCATCGAATTATAATCACTATCACTGTACTACACACATCCTCATCCTCATATCCCCTCGAATACCAAATAACTAACTACATAAAATTACATTAAATAGAATTGCATTGCATTGCCATGGGTTTATTACTTATCTCAATGTATCTCATATGTAGTAGTTCTTGTAAACTATCTGGTAAATACTGCTGCCTCTCTTCTCTTTTAGATTATGCAGATGTGCCTGGGATAATTGAAAACCCTGTCTTATGTTTTAAACCTTATGAAGATGACTTTCTTGTCTGTGGAGTCGTTATGGACGGAGAGGAAGGATTATTATGGCTAGATTTAGCTTTTGTCTACCAACTAAGTATGACAGTGTATGTATCCTCGTATATGTAACAGCCTTCACATCACATTGCACGACATTTCGTTTTTTAGAAGCATGTTTGCTTGCTATAAGTAGTTTTATGCACCTGCACTATCTGCTACTATTTTCTGTTGGGGTGTGTGTGGTTTCGACGGTTTCGTTGGCTTTTATGCGCTGGTGGTACAGTCCTGGTGTTGTTCAATACATAAAGGTTAATTGTTTGCCCTTTATTTGTTACGTACTTGAGGAGAGTTGAGTTGAGTGAGTCGGATGCACAGACTTTATTATCTGTCTCCTTCTCATGCTTACCTATACATGTAATAGACAATCTTCTTAGGTTCATGCCCAATCCTTGTGTTTTGTGAAACTGACGTTTTTATAAGATTTTAGTATTTTAGAGCATGAGGTGTGCTCATAGAGAAGTTATTATCCTTGTGTGTATTTTTCTGACCTCCCGATTCATTCATTTTTTAAACGTAGCATTTACTATCCTACCGTATCGCATTTTCATAACTAAAAGTGTAGCTTTCTGCTAAATTCTCTCTATACATCGCTGACATTGTGAGGATATAATGTTGTATAATCTATGGGAGGATAATAAAAAAGAATGCCTAGTTGAGACGCCACACAGAAAACTGGATTTTAGATGGGATTTAAATCTTATTATTAGTGAGTCTATGTTTACTTAAGAGTAAAGGATACAATTAACCACAGTGCATTTTGCTTCAGAGCTTTAACGAAAAATTATAATTTATATACAATTGTTTTGTTAGCTACTAAAAACAGTGCGGTTTTATTTCTCTTGACTTAAGTCTTTTCGCGTATACTAAGATTTTATGCCCAAAACCACATAAAAAAGTTTTCAATGATTAGCTAGCTATTTTTCTTTCTTTTTAATACAATGCACACACATGTTTATCAGTAATGCATCGGTAATAATAAGGAAGAAACAAGGCTCCTTTGCACATCAAGAATCAAAGTGAACATTAAATAGCGTAGGTAATTGCAACTGGAACATTTCTGTGGCACGTAGAATTTAGATTGATCTATGCTCACTGCGCTTTTAACAATCTATAGCAGTATGATTTGCACTTGTCAGCTTTGAATCCAAAGATTGTAGTAGGTATAGGTACTCCTTTTTTTAGCATGCAGTTGTTTTGTGTACTGGGAGTCATAATATCTAAAAGTACATTACATATACCTCCCCGCATAATTATCTTAAGTAGATATTGAAAGAGATTGAAAATACAAATAGCAAGATAAATGCATAGCAAAGCTAAAGACAAGCCACAACAGTTAAAACAAACAAACAAATAAAAACTAGTGACTATTTCGTTCCTTATGTAACTATGTTCATAGTTATCCAAA